>JAOUQV010000007.1:5063389-5080978 GCA_028565295.1 Aspidoras spilotus | reverse complement strand
AGGAGGCCCTACACCATACTAATAAATTATTATGGTCTAAAACCAGGTGTTTCAGTTTCATTGTCTAACCCCTGTATGTATAATCTGCACCTACAATATGTGGCCTCAGTAAAATCCCTATATAGTGCACAGCAGTTGGGGATGGTGTTTTTTTGTCAGGGGAATCAGCTTTCTTAATCATAAAATGAGTTAATCATCACATTGTTTCTTTATCGAAATCACAGCCTAAACCTGTTACATTGTTTATACCTGTTACCTGTTGCAAGTCAGCAATGTTATTATTCTCAGCCCTTGCAAAGCTCTCTGGCTAGTTTTATTTATTTGCTGATACATTTTTGATAATTTAAGGCATATTTGAACAATAGCATCCCTTGTAGTGTTAGAGCAGTTGAGCTCTAAGCAATAGTCTTTCAATATAAAAAGGGGTGCATATTCCTTGCTAACAATTTTACACAACCAAGAAAAGCTATGGTTGAGAAAATAATTATGATTATGATTAATTTAAAAAACAGATTTTCAAAGGCCAGAAAAAGGTTAAATTCATCACATTATGGGGACACTTGTCACTCACCAGGATATAAACAATATAACAAACACCTACAAACACTCAGATTTTTTTGGTGTTATGGTAATTATGAGAATTGAATGTGAATAAGATATTCATCATACCTTGACTTGAAACTGTTTTTACTGAAAATTTATTTGGCACACCCACATTGTTTTCAGAGAAAAACCATTAAAAGTATTGATATAATACAATATAATTTGAAAATAAAGATTCTAAGCATCACGTATAGGAGAATTTTATTTTCTTACAGGAATGAGGCTGTATTCAGAATACGCAGTGCATATTGTTTTAATTATTGCAGCTATGTTAAATAAAAATTTATAAATCAGAAAGATGGTGTTGCCTTTACACCACTTGCGTCTCAGCTGCATAGCAACTATTAGATTCGACTACAAGCTGAAGGTTAGTTTTTAAAGTGCTGTCAATGTGTCAGAATCAGCTCTGTTCTGTAGCTGAAAAGGGGAATTAATTTCACTAGTCTATTAAATTCATAAAATGGGATATGACTTCAAATTACATTTGGGTTTTGAGTATTGAGCTTTTGTATTAAGAAGATTATACAGTACTTAAACTTGTACTAATCATGCATCATCTGTTAGCATGTGATTCCTTCTGCCCCTCTCACTCTCTCCCAGCATTTACCCCCTTCTGCCAGTATCCCAATGGTTCATGACTGGCCCCTTCTGATAAAACATAGTAGTAATTAAAAGTCCTTTAGTAGTAATTAAAGGTCATTTATTTTAGCTAAACACTGTAATTATTCATGGACACAGGGAAACTTTATTCAGTATGCATTAAACTATTTCAGGACATATATAGAAAAGTAACCAATAATAAATTGTGTGATCACCAACCTGAAGTAGTATTTTTTCCAATAATTTCACCAGGAAGTTGAATGCAATAATAATAATAATAATAATAATAATAATAATAAATGATAAACAAACTAAAAACATTTACTTTTTAGTTAAATAATAACATAAAAAACTTTTTAACCTAGATTATACGAATCTAGATATATATATATATATGTCAAAGATAATAGATAGTAGTGTATAAATTGTGTGATCACCAACCTGAAGTAGTATTTTTTCCAATAATTTCACCAGGAAGTTGAATGCAATAATAATAATAATAATAATAATAATAAATGATAAACAAACTAAAAACATTTACTTTTTAGTTAAATAATAACATAAAAAACTTTTTAACCTAGATTATACGAATCTAGATATATATATATATGTCAAAGATAATAGATAGTAGTGTAAAATAAAATAAATAATAATGAAATTTCAAACAGATGATGTTAACAGGATATTGTAATCATGGTTTGGAACAAAAGCACTATCAATGGAAGCTTTTTAGGAGAAAAGAATGCCAGACGACCTCTATATTTTTCAACAAGCATAAATTGAATGGGCGTAATCCTAAAATGACCACCTGTGATTGCTGATTTATTAGGTGCCACTTCATCAAGAAACGTTTGCGAACACTGCTAATACATTAAAATACAGTTATATTTAGAAAAAGCCACAAAAGCCATATGTAAACCATGTCCAGAAGCAGCATTGTCTTTTCTGGATTTATTTGGCACGGACCATCAAACTTTAGAGCGATGAATCCATATTCCAGGTCTTTCTTTGGAAGAAACTAATTCAGTGTGCTCCATGCATAGAACTAAAAATGACTATCTGTCACAGTGCTGCCATTATTTAGAGGTAGTGGCATGACTGGGATTAAAATCCTCCCTGGGGTTGCGACTTGTTTAGAGCTGAGTGTGTATCTTTGTGCATGTTAGCGCAGCGGTGTGTTTGTCTCGGCCGCCCCAGAGGCAGGCTCCACTGTTAAAAGGCATGCACCTGAATTCTATTTCCACCCAATTATGAGTCTCTCTTTAAATCGGAGTTGGAGTTTGGTGCATGTTCATTGATGTGTGCTAGTGATTGTATATGTATATGGCTGCCTGTAAAAAAAAACTGCTCGTGCTCAAATTCACCAAGTGGGCTCGCAAATGTCTTTTGCTCGCTCTGATTTTTTCGGTGCTAAAACAGTGCCACAAGTCGTCAGCCAAACAGAAAAACGTTAAACGTAAATTTTATTTGACAAATTTTTCACAGTGATCCTTTTTATTGTCATTGGTTGGGAAAGACGCAATGAACACAGTACAACATGTAGCTTGTTGCTTCGCCACAGATCAACAGAGTCAATAGCTATGGGAGGTATTTCCGTGCAAAATGAAAATGCAAATACTTTTTCTAAACTTGTGCGCAATTATCATGACCAAATTGAAAATAAAATGCAAATTAATTACATTTTTTACTCAAGCTTGGGTCAGCACTGACAAAAAATATTTATTCATTGTATACAGACAGGAGAATTTATACAGCACAAATTTTGTATTGGGAACGCAGGTATGTGTGGGAATGCACTGGCGCAAAACACATCAGTTTGTGCAGGAATTGTACTTTTTAGATTTTATTATTATTATTATTATTGGACACTACATCAAGATAACAAATCAACTTTACATCAGAAATATATTTTCTGTACTACTTCTGTAGCTTTCTTACCCTGTTTCCAGTGCCTGTTTATTTAGTCACTGAATTAAAAAAATCATTGAAAATGAAGGTATTGCATTTCATTTTTACTTTCGTCTTAATATTTGCGCACACGTTTAAAAAAAGAAATGACAAAATGGTATTTCCATTTTAAGTTTTATTTTGACCGAAAAGACCTCCCATACCTATTGACCCCTGATCTATGGTGAAGCAACAAGCTACATGTTGTAATATGTTCTTCGCGTCATTCCCAACCAATGAATAAAGAGGAGCAACGTATAAAAATCATTGATCAAAATTGTATACGTCTTTATGATTGGCTGACGACTTTTGGCACTGTTCTAGCACTGAAAAAAAATCCAAGCAAGCAGACATGGTGAATTTGAGCACGCACGAGTTCACGCGAGAGCAGGATGAATCTGAGTGTGAGCAGTTTTTTTATGAGAGTATAGAGTGAATCTGAGTGCGAGCAGATAAAATACAGGTGCTTGTCATAAAATTAGAATATCATGAAAAAGTTGATTTATCTGCATAATTCCATTCAAAAAGTGAAACTTGTATACTATACATATTTGTTACACACAGACTGATATATTTCAAGTGTTTATTTATTTTGATTAGATGATTATAAGCCAATTATGCCCAAATTACTGCAGCAATGCTGCGTGGCATGAAGTCAGTCAGTCTGCTCATGTATTATGAGAGCCAAGGTTGATCTGATAGTGGCCTTCAGCTGTTCGGCATTGTTAGGTCTAGCATATAGCATCTTCTTCACACGACCTCATAAATTTTCTATAGTGTTAAGGTCAGGTGAGTTTGCTGGACAATTAAAAACAGGAATACCATGGCCCTTAAACCAGGTACTTGTAGCTTTGTCACTGTGTGCAATTGACAAGTCCAGTTGGAAAATGAAATCAGCATCTCCCAAAAGTCAGCAGCAGAAGGCATGAAGTGTGTTTAAATTATCTGGTAGACGGCAGCGTTGACCTTGGACCTCAGAAAACACAGAGGACCAACACCAGCAGATGACATGGCTCCCCAAACCATGAATGACTGTGAAAACTAGACCTTAATTGACATGGATTATGAGCAGCTCTCTTTTTCCAGGCTCTGGGACCTTGATTTCCAAAGGAAATGTATAATTTACTTTTATCAGAGAACTTAACTTTGGACCATTAGGTAGCAGTCCAGTCCCTTTTGTCTTTAGATGCTTCTGACACTCTCTTTTGTTCAAGAGTGGCTTGACACAAGGAATGCGACAGCTGAAACCCATGTTTTGCATATGTTTGTTCTTGGTGGTTCTTAAAGCACTAACTCCAGCTGACCTTAACACTATAGAAAATCTATGGGATTCTCTGAAAAAGAGGAGATATGCTAGACCCAACAATGCAGAACAGCTGAGACCACTATCGTAGCAACCTTGGCTCTTATAACATCTGAGCAGTGCCCCAGACTGATCGACTTTGTGCCACGCCGCATTGCTGCTGTAATTCGAGCAAAATTAGCCACAACTAAGTAATGAGTGCTGTACATGCTGATACGTTTCATGTTCATACTTTTTAGCATTTCTAAAAATCCTTTTTTATTGGTATAAAGTAATATCATAATTTTCTGAAATACTGGGTTTTTATTAATTGTCAGTTATAATCATCAAATCAAAAGAAATAATATCAGTCTGTGTCTAATGAATGAGTATAGTATACACTTTTCACTTTTTGAATGGAATTATGGAAATAAATCAACTTTTTCCTTGATATTCTATTTTTTTCACCAGCACCTGTACGAGCGAGAGCATGTATATTTTGCTACAAAAATCCATGAGAGCAACGTGAATCAGCTCTCCTGTTGAAAAATGTGCTCTCGACTTGGCACTACAATAACTAAATACTGATGCATATTGTTCTAATTCAGTATAGGTGAGATGTTTGGTCAGTCATGTGATAATTTATGAATTGAAAGTAGTGCTCATGATTAAAACAAATGCTGCATGTAAGGTTTTGTGTTCAAACAATCAAAAGTTGCAATGAATACATATACTGGTCAGAAGGTAAACACACTATGTTTTTGTGTGAATTAACTGTATAAACATTTCATATATAATATGTTGAGTTGGTAGTTAAAATTTATTGTTTATCTGCACCAGGAGAAAATGCTAGAAGCTGTTGCACCTACAGTGAAATAAATGTCATACCATTTAAGACTCTCTGCATGTATTATTTTCGTTTTGCACACTGTTCTATTTTGTGATTTGTACAGATTAATGCCTGTGGCTCGATATACATTATTTAAAGCTCAATACCCAGGCATTGTCCTGAATGCTTGGATCCATGTATAGTTTTTCATTTCATTCATTAGCAGAAGCTCCAGGAACTAGATAATCCAAGAATATGTATACAGTATAAAATATATATTACATTTATATACACTATAAAGTCACTGTCTGAGGTTAAGAATTTGTTTGTTGGTTGAAATATATAGTCTGCACCTTCAAGTATTCACTGACATGCAGTTGCAGTTACAGTGGAAACATGTGTATTATATAATTTTTATAGGAGAGGCAGAGATGACAAAGTGCATGACACAATACTGACCAAGTGTTGTAATAAACTCTCTCACACACTCTTTCTCTTCTAGGCAGAAGCCATCTAATCACACTGGAGTTTTCTCTCCATTCTGCTCACGTAGTTTCTTTCGTTCTGTCTCTCCCTCTCTTTCTGTTTTTCAATCAAAGTATATCTGGGTTGATGAAGCTTTTATTTTCACAGTAGACTGACCCGAGTGATAAAGCTTTCTCCTATATAACGAAGTTCCACTTAGAGTAATATCCAACTGCCTTTCATTTATTTTTCTTTCTTTCCTTTTTTCTCTCTCTCTCTCTCTCTCTCTCTCACACACACACAGCTAGTCAATATTTTCCACCTCACTCTGTCCTCTGCATCTTCTGCTTTGACACCAACTACCTACATGTCTACAATGACCACATCTATATAATCTCGTTATTGGTCTTCCACTCTGCCTCCTGCCTGGCAGCTCCATCTCTAACATCCTCCTACAAATATATCCACTGTCCCTCCTCTGCACAAGTCAAAACCATCTCAATTGGCCCTCTCCAACTTTGTTTTTTCAATTTTATAACCTGTTCTGTTCCTCTTATGTTTTCTTTCCTAATCTTGTTCATCCTGGTGACTCCCAAAGAGAATCTCTACAAGGCTGGTCTTACTACCCTCTTATAAACCTTTCCTTTCAGTTTTGCTGCGACCAGTTTGTCATACATCACTCCTGACACTTTTCTCTATCCACTCCATGCTGCCTGTACTCTCTTGTTCACTTCTTTTCCACACTCCCCATTTCCTTGGACAGTTGATCCTAAGTAGCTGAAATCCCTCACCTTTGTGACCACTTCTCCCTGTAACCTGACTGTTCTACCTGCCTTGCTCTCATTCAGACACATGTAATCTGTCTCACATATGTTGACTTTCATTCCCCTTCTTTTCAGAGCATACATCCAACTCTCATAGTTCTTTTCTAGCTGTTCCCTGCTTTAACTACAGATCACAATATCATCTGCAAACATTATAGTCCATGGGGATTTCTGTCCGACCTCATCTGTTAGTCTGTCCATCACCAGAGCAAACAAGAAGAGGCTTAGCAATACTTGATGCAGTCCCACCTTTACCTTGAACCTATCTGTCACTCCTACAGCACATCTCACTACTGTCATGCTGTTCTCATACATGTCCTGCATCAATCTAACATACTTTTCAGACAATCCAGACTTCCTCATACAACACCACAGTTCCTAGCTTCAACAACTCTCTCCCAAATCTTCATTGTTTTTCTCATTAACTGTATGCCACTGTAATTGCTACAAGTCTGCACATCATCTTTTGTTCTTATAAACTGGTAAAAGTACACTTTCCCTCCATTCCTCGTGCATCATTTCACTCTTTAAAATGTATGGTTTTGTGTGAAAATCTATAAGGTCAGCAGTTTCTGAAATATTAAAATAATAAAATAATCAAGTGGCTGGTGAGTAAGGTTGCCTAGCTCAATATCCAGAATTAAAGTTCTCCTAATTAAAGCTTGTGAATACCAAGTGATCCAGAAGGCACTGTATAATTTACGGGCCAAAATGTCTGTGATTTTTTTATTTTTTTTATTTACTTATACTTGATATAACGAGTGCATATTTATTAACATTGGTTTATTATTAGTGAAAATATCTATAGTATGACATATGTGCTGTATACATATCTGCATTTGTATACCCCTTTCACATTCACACCTAGGGACAATTTTGTGTAGCCGTTTTTTTTACATGCATAATTTAGGATGTGGGAGGAAACCACCAAACCTGGTGGAACTACACCTGCATGGGACAAAAAAGCAAAACTCCACATAGGCAGTCACACATAATAAACCAGTGACCCTGCAGCTATAAGGTGGCAGTGAAACAAAATTCACAACTGAAATGCCACATTGTCAAGTGTTATAACCTGTTTGACAATTTATATCAATAAGATACGAATATTATTTTTGTAGATGAAATATTTAGTTGAACCCACTATGTGTGCCTTACAAATTAAAAGTCTTTTCTTTTAAGAATGTTCCTTGCTCCTCGAACTTATCTCCTTAAATAAAACTGTGCTTGGAATTTGTTTTATAGTGTTGGTTTACAAGAAGAAAAATGGTACAAGAATATTTTTTTCTGCTTACAAGCATGTACAAACAAAATGGCACACACATGCTAATTTACCTTTCACAGTTACATCCTTCATATGGTCTGTGGTCAATTTGACCTGATACTTTGCGTAGCTTTTACTGCCCTCCTAGAAATACTGGATTAGGTGGTGGTGTGGCTGTAGTAAAAAGCACTGTAAAAGTGCTTTTAAATGTTATGTCCCTTTCATATTTCCTTTCATATGTCCTATTTCATTTATTTGCTTGCTTTGAGGTTCAGCTACTTATAGCTGATTAATCTATGCCTTCGCTGTGTGCGTCAGTATACAGACCCCTTAACAAATAACACTTTTTAAAGTGAATTTTTTGACTCTCAGTCACTCATTTAACAGTTACCAACAACTCACTAATTATTGATTATAGGGGATTTCAATATGGAGGTGTGTTGCCCTACAAAAGGATGGTTTGAAGTGAGTGCCAATTTTAACGTGTGATTCTGGATATACACATTTGATAATTATACTGTAAATGATTCTAAACCTAGAATCTGAAATATTTAGGATTTTTCTAAGCAATAAACTACAAACCTAACAGTCTATACTTTTGTATCATATTTTTGTCATGATTCTTTCAGAAAGAAATATCCAGCTGCTTATAGAATATACATATAGATTACATTTACTATATTATTTTAGTGCAAACAAAAATTGACACTTGTTATGGTAGATCACTTTATTAATTAGTGATTAAGCTATGCATTAACAAGCATGGCAACAATATATACTGGGAACCATAATAAAGCTCCTGTACTGCGTTTATAGTACAACAATCTTCATTTGTTGAAAAGCCCCTATACAAATTTGATTTACATGAATTTTCTGATGTTTTATATTAATGTGATATGCATACTTTAAATTACAGTACATATGACTTCTAATGCAATATCATATAAATTGTAAAGCCTGCAATTTGACACATTTTAATTCAATACAATTAAATGGCCTTAATCTCACATAAGGCTTGGCCAAGAGACTTGATGAGAATTTAAGTGAAAATGTTTGAAAGAGGAGTAATGAATCAATTTATAAAATTATTAGGCACATTTACATATGATTAGGTCATTGGAACTGGGTCACATTATATATATAAATAAGTCTTTTTACCCACTTCAAAGATTTTTAAATTATGTACCTGGGCAATCACTCTGTGAACTTTTATGCTTGTTTACTTTTATGTAAATCTGCAAACCTAACCATTTCTATTTGGCATGGTCACTACTATTTACTAAATTAATTTGTTTCAATAAATAACTTAAAGTTATTTCTTAAGAAATATATTTTAGCCCATTTAAATGTAAGCATGAATATAAATAGCTACAGTTTATGGAGGAAGGTCACTTCAGTCCATTTAGCGAATGATTTTGGAGGCTCCAGAAATAACAATTTTTTTGTAGAATATACCCGCTAAAACAATGCTTCCAACACTGGCAAAGGCCAGTATGCCCACTGCCACACCCAGGCCTGCAGCGGGGTCTGAACCAGCCTTACTGCTTGAGACAACTAGAAAAGATGACATACAGTGTAGGCTTGTAAAAGTTATCTATGTACATAGAATACATATTACAAAAAGTTCATGGAAAAGTATCACAATTTTTAAAACAGACATGTAGACTAATATTTATTATATACAGCAATATATGGATAAAATAAAGAACTGCGTTGTATATACAATATAACAAATTATTGTTTGTTACTTAAATTTAAATTTAAGTACTTGTTAGTACATTGACCATTAGAGTCATGGCCAAGGCGCACTCTAGTTGAAAAACTACATAAGGTATGGATAAACACCTGGACTCATTTACAAATGAGATAATCCCATCAAAGCTCTTATAAAAATTACTGCTTTCAGAAAAAGAGGTTCAGAAAACCAGACTATACCTGTTATTGTGTATTTTGCCTATTTTAGTATTAAGTTCATGATCTAGTTAATGATCATGTTCACTGAATTTACACTAATATTGCCACAATTGAGTCTAAGTGTCAGAGTGTTGCTCAGCTTGATGGTCTTAATTACTCCTGAAGTTTTCTTGGCTAATGTTAAGTATAAGCGTTTGTGCTTTAGTCTTGCTTTATCGTAAGTTTTGCTACCTAGTTTAGTTTCATAGTCATGCTTTGATTTTTTACATTAGTAAAATGCAGTAGAAACTGCATTTGTTTCCAATATTGGTGTGTGAGTCATTTGGAGTTCATAATGTATATACAAATGTAGCTTACCTGGTTCTTTTGTTCCTGTTGCTGTACCTGCAACAATATAATAATTAGTTAAACAGACTTTGTTGAATAGGTTTATTATATAGTTCGAGAAATAATATTCCATTAAAAAAGTGTCTGTGTGCGTGTATGTGTTTGTGTGTGTGTGTGTGTGAGAGAGAGAGAGAGAGAGAGAGAGTGTATGTGAACTAACCTATGTCAGATCTGGAAATTATGAGTGGTGAGGTGAGAGTTGTGGATTCTGTGATTCCAATTTCTGGTAAAATAGTAGGTTTTACATCTCTTCTTCTTCTTGCCGGGCATGACTGATAAACATTATAAAAGCAACACACATCCCTGATGCCATTAATATTAATCTACAATGTACTACAATGTAATCTACAATGTACACATATGTAATCACATGGCTGCAACTCAATGCATGTAGTGGTGGTCAAGACCAAGACCAGTACATACAGAGCATCAGTATGCACCAAGTGGGAATTCTAGTAGTGGGCTTATGTAATAAGTGAGTCAGTGAGTAGTTAATTTAACTTGTATATTTTTTGTGTCCAAGCAAGTCTTACATAACTTTTTAAAGGAAAATAATTCAGTTGTAGGTGTATATGTAATACGTACCCTAAAGTTAACACAGGCGGAAACCTCACACAGCCGTGTGATGCAGTGCAGATAATAACTTGAGACAGATTGGTTTTCTTGCTCTGTAAATCTAAAGGCTGGGAAGTGAAAGCGTGCAGTCTGACTCATACCATTCTCAGTGATGTTGGTCATCTGATCCTTGACACACCTGTTAGAAATTTGGTGAAAATTCATGTGAAAAATAAAGTGCATCCTTTTCTGGTACTAGTTAAATACAACAAAGGCTAAACCACACTGTACTTATTTCATTAAAAAAAAAAATAACAAAATGTTTAACCAATAACCCCAAAATGCATCTCATGAGGCAAGGGGAGATCCAGCTTACTACTTAGAATCCTTTGATTCATCTATGCTTAGTGAACAGAGTGTCAGAGTTTACCTTGCCTTATCTAAGTTCAGCTTTTTGTTCAGTTTGTTGCAAAGTCTCTGTGACTATTATGGCTTTTAGCATTATATTCAGGTTTCCTGTGTCAGGTTTCTGATTAATTTGCCTAGTTCCTTGCATGCATTAAAGATTAAATTATTGAACTCTATATATAAATATAGTCATATTGGAAGAACCTACCCAACAAATAGATTGTAGAAGGTAGAACTAGTTGGGTATCTAGACACTGAAGCGTAACACCTGTCCAGTAGCACATAGTACCTGTAATCAAATACAATCTTTACCAACATACTCTCTCAAATTATAAGACATGAGGAGTCAAGAGCATAACAATAGATGGATTAAAATGGCATCTTCTTACTGGGAAGTGAGGTTTGTAGCTTGGACCAGAACAAACACACTTGATTTCATTAAAATCCCCTGAGAGGGAATTATAAGAGGTGTGGTGTATTCTGCATCCTAAAATAAAATAAAACAAAAAACAATTGTCCATTTTTTTCATAAGTGTATGAATAACCAAAAAGAGAATTTTGTATAATAGATGTAGGTCAGTGTAATGCATGAAGGTAATTGAAGGTCCTGTATATGTAGAAAGCTTGCTGATGTGCAATGATACAGTGGTGGTGAAATGCCTTACACTGTACAGCTTAAGACTGAGTGTGCTGATGAAGCTGCCATTTTTGTCACTCACTGCAATTGCAGAAATTGACCTGTGTCCAGACATATAATACTAACTATATTATTTCTACTATTTAATATAAGAACAAGGTTTATGTGTATATTTGCTACAGGAAATACCTACACGTCAAGTTGTGTGTTGTTGATAAGGTACTCCAGAGGATAGGCACAAGAGTAAAAGTACTTCAGGTCAGTAGTATAAGATATCACACTCACTGACGTGTCAACTGATTGCACCATGCCACTGATGTTTAGTGACTCGACATTGGAAAATTCTGAGAATATTCCAGTGCCTGCAGAACTAGTTGTCTGGGGAATAGAGAATATATTACAATAGACAAACTGTTGCTAATTATAAAGTATAGCTTATATTCTGATTTATTGTTTTTGAAAATACAGAACTCAATAATATGTGATTAAACTGAGTAAAACACTTCTACAGATAATCAGCATCATCACTGTCTCATTATTAGTGCCATTGCAAGTTTTTCTATGAATTCATCTCACAGAAGCATATCTTACCTAATTTAGGAATAATATCGCATGTTAGCAATTTGGAAGTATACTATTTTATTTGTAATTGTTTAGCTTCCCAATTGCAATTCAACAAAAATATACCTTAAACTAATAATAGGTGTACAGTAGTAGTAGTTTATCTAGTAGTGTGTTGCTTATACGGTAGAAGATGCATTTTATACATAATAAAAGATTTTATATTAATAAACATTTAATGTACTGAGAATAATGTATTTTAGGTTGCCTTTTTGCCTGCTAATGCAGTTAACAACCATGACACTGAGAGATACAGTATGTAATAAGGATGAAAGAAGGTATGCTGAAAATGCATCTGTAGAAATGCATGATTCACATTTATATAAATTAATATTGTCCTTCTTTATCCCTTGAGCATAATACCTCATCACTCTGCTGCATGAAGGCAAATTTATTTTTATAATGTATTTATTATTATACATTTTTTTTCTGCATTCTGTGGAATCTCAGTCCTTTAATAATAGTAATAATAATAATAATAAATAATATACAATCTGTAAAGTTTATTTGCAGATGTGTGATATTTTCATGATTCAGCTATTTGGGATGCACAATAAAAGAATTGTAATTGATGCACTTATATTTTAAATTGAGTTGTAGTGCTATATTTGAGAGGCATTTTCTTACATTGAAATTGCTTCCACAGCTGTTGCTTGTCCCAATAGGAAAAGTGAAACGCAGGACAGGAGGAATAACTGTATTATCCACTGTGCCTTTGCAATTTAGGTTATTAGTAATGCCATTGACAAAAAGGGAAGACTCGTCATATCCAGAATTGATAACTGGGCAGAACTGTATGGCCAAATGAATGTAGTTTGTGTCACACTCAACAGATATGTCATTGTAGTCTGAAGGAAAAAGAGAATCATAATTACAAAATGCTTACATGTTTTACATTGTCTGATTATAATACTGTAGATGTAGAATTTTCTAAAATAAAGAGCACGAATTTGATGCTGTTATAGAATTGACTTTTACAAAGCATTAAACCAAATTATCAATATGTAGATAGAAATGTTTTATTAAAGAAAGAAAGAAAGAAAGAAAGAAAATTAAAAGCATCTTATTTCAATTATTCAAAAAAATACCTGGTATTCTTAGGAAGCCTGTACAATTCACTGGTGTCTGACTGCTTACAGCAGTCAAGGCAATAGAGATGACATAAGCTCTGAGGAACATCTTCCACTTCATGGTTTCCCTCAAACCTGTGCATATGGAAAAAAAAATTCAGTTCAAGACACTTCAACATCCAGAAGTTTAGTTTAAAGTATCCTGAAAAAAGATAAATTCCAAAGCAATAGACGTAGAGCTCAAGTATGAACCTTGTATCAGATACGTCAGCTCCTCACTTGGATAGTCTATTGCTTAATTCCTAACTGTGCTTACAGCAGCATTTTTATAAGGCATTGGTGTTTCACTGAATTGACCAAAATAAGGTCAGTGAAATTCCATGGTTCTATTGTGTCCATCGTATGAGAATAGCCTTTATGTGAATACTCTGACATGGAATCTTCTCGCAGTGAAATAGCACACCTAAAACTTTTAAAGATAGACAAGTCTTAATGACCTGTATCCTTTGTGAGCCTTTTAACATACAGAATCCATTTACACAATAGAGGTCATGAGCTTAAATGCATTGAAGAGAAGTTTTTGAAGAGGCTTTTCTGGAGAAGTTAACATTGAACAATATGTCATAAGCCTTTATGTTGACAGATAAAAGATGTTTGTAACACACCGTGTACTAATCGAAAAGTTAAAGCCCTGCAAGAAGTAAGCCTATCCTATTAAAAAAGGTAGTCTAAATATCAAAGCCATATATGCAGTAATCCATTTTAACCTGATATCTGCATCATGTCTTTTCCCTTTAAACAATAAAAGAAAATCACAAAACAAAATAAAAACAGGTTATATTCTTTCTATATTCTTGCTATATTTTTGCCACAGTTTGAATACAAAAAAAAACAGCAGCATTAATTTTGGCTAAAATTGTTGATGTGAGAAATTAGAGAGAATGAGAAGACTGGTTCAGGATGATAGAAAGGCAACAGTAACTTGTTACAACCAAGAAATGCAGAATACTATATCTTTTGAAAGTATGCCACGTGAATTAAGGCAGTTCTGAAGGTAAAAGGGAGCCCTAGCATGGTTTATCTTATAAAGAAACCAATGAGTGTAATACTTTATGTTTCATGTCATATCATATACCCTCATAGCTTTGCAATTGTTGGCTGTATGGATGAGTCAACTTTCTTCAAATCTCTTGTGATGCTTGTAGCAGTCTAGCCCCTGATAATCCAGTCCATGTTGTGATGTTGTCCATCAAGGTTGTTCTTAATCTTCCACAGCTTCTGACTCCAGAAGTCTTGCTCAGTGGTCATCATCTTTGCCTATCAGATCTTCAACAACTTCCAAATGCACTTGTTCTCAAAGGCAGGCTTCACATCTACATTTATAGATACTAAGTATTTAATCAGTTGTATTGTAGCTTGGTTAAATAGCTTTTTCATGTCCCTGTCAATGTCAATTTAACATTAATTTACATAAGATAAATATAATCAATTTAATT
Source organism: Aspidoras spilotus (assembly GCA_028565295.1). Lineage (NCBI taxonomy): Eukaryota > Metazoa > Chordata > Actinopteri > Siluriformes > Callichthyidae > Aspidoras > Aspidoras spilotus. The sequence continues at coordinate 5,066,076 of JAOUQV010000007.1, read as the reverse complement.
ATGCATGCATGATATCCTAGAATATCAGCAATACTAAAAATACTGTACTCCATCTCATCCCATGCTCATCAGATACCAACAATTAAACCATGTTTAATGTCATAACGTTCATAACTTTTACAAATTCTGATGATTAATGGGAATAGTAATTATAGCTTGTGGCCTTTATTTGCATGATTTAATAACTTATCCTGCAGTCATTGAATGATTTGATAACTTCATGACTCAGCAGGTGCTATATATAGGCATTTCAACGAAATTGTGAGTGTATAAATAAATGTCAATAATTTACAAAATCTGTATAACATTTTATTTTAAGAAAAAGCATAATCAGTATATTCGTAAACACTTATATTGATTGGTTGTTCATCCAGACAGCCAATCACTGCAGATTGATGACAGCTTCTAACATGACGTGAATATTGATTGTTATTGATCATAAGTGGTGATTTGTAATTAAAATTCATGATAATAAGGAATTCATGATAATAAAGAATTACTGTATATGCAAAAATATAAAAAGAACTTAAGAAAAAACTTAATGTATAACTCAATAACAATAAATTCAATATACAGTATAAAATGAAAATTTTTTATACTCATGGATATCAATCTTTCAATTTAGGCACACCAACTGATTGTGAATCAATTCCACCTGCTGTGGTGAAAATTAAATTGACAGCAGGAGCAGTGGAGAGACAAAAGCGAGAATTCCCAAAAAAGGGGGTGATACATGTGGTGGCCACAGGCAATTTGACTCTCCTGATAATTCCTGATAGATTATTGTCTAATTTTGAGTCCTGCGAGTGTCCTTCTCACGACTCATAGCATGAGGAAGTACCTACATAGTTTAGCTACTCTATGCTGATGCTCTTAATTTTTTTTATATTACATAGTTAGGGATGTAGTAGATAATATTTTATGGAAATAGGAGAAAAAACCAGCTACAGTGTTTTCAAACCTGGTGAAGACTTACAAGAAACATTTGACCTCTTTCATTGCCAACAAAGTTTATGTTACAAAATATTGAGCTGAACTTTTGTTATTGACCAAATACATATTTTCCACCATAATTTACAAATCAATTCTTTACAAATCTTGCAATGTGATTTCCTGGATTTTTTTCTCATTTTAAGTCTCATAATTGAAGTGTATCTGTGATAAAAATTACAGAACTTTCTCATATTTCTTAGTAGTAAAACTAGCACAATCAGGTGGTGACTAAATACTTTTTGTCCCACTGTATATAATGCCCAAAATCACCCATTCTTCTGCGATATCGTCACTGTACTAAATAAAATGCATTTTCATGATTGGCCAGTTTTAAGAAAACATTCAGAGCCCCACCTCATTCATCTTCCCCTCCAATTTCACCCCGTTTCCCTATTTATTTTGATAGGACATTTAATAATATTTAAAATAGCACTGGTTATAGGCCAATGCTCCTTGATAATGCTAACTGCTAATGGTAATTTTTGTTAGCTGTTGTTAATTGCTAATGCTGCTGTTAATGCTAATAGCTAATATTTCTGTTAATGGTAATTACTAAAGCTAATTGCTAACACTATTGGCTAATGCTATTTTCTAACACCAATATCTAATGATAACAGCTAATTCTAACATTTGTCACAATGATAATGCTAATTCTAATGGTGATTTCTGTAAGCTAATGCTAAAGACTAATTCTAACAGCTAATACTAACATTTGTCACAATTATAATTTCTTATGCTACCATTTGTGTTCATGCTAGTTATCTGTTAAATCTGTTAAATAATGCTAATTGTTAATGCTAACATGTAATGCTAATTTCTAATACTAACTGACAATGGTAGTTTGCTAATGCTAAGTTATACTGTTAATTCTAGTATATATTGCTAATGGCACAGCAAGGCAACATTATTTATATAGCATCTTCGTACACAGAGGAAATTTAAAATTCTGTTTAATTTAATTTTATTTATAAAGCGTTTTTAACAATGGACATTGTCCCAAATTAGCTTTACAGAAAACGTTTTATTTCAGATGAGTAAGATGAGTAAGTAAGGAAGATACCTTGAAAGGAACCAGATTCATAAGGGAATCCATCCTCATTTGGGTGATATTATACAATTTGCATACATCTAATACATAATCCTATAATTAACAATAATATATAACAATACTATAACAATAATATATAATGTATACATATATATAACATATCATAACATATACAGCTAATACAACAAACACATTGGGGTGTTTTGGAGGAGCAAGCTAGGAAACTTTTTCCTCCACCAGCATCACGTAATAACCTGGACACTATCCTGCAAGAAGAATGGCTCTCTAACCACTGTGCAAGACTTGTGTGTGTCATTTCTAAGACGAATTGACGCTGTATTGGCCGCAAAAGGAGGCCCTACACTATCCAAATAAATTATTGCTGTCTAAAACCAGGTGTTTAAGTTTCATAGTCTAACCCCTGTATATATATATATATATATATATATATAAAATACATAACATATACATGATTCTATAACTAACAATACATTATATGATTTAGAAAAATAATCAAATTGAATGGCCAGTCGGAGGGAATCACTGACATCTTCTGGTGCCTTAAAGTGAAAGAAAGTGATACATTCTGCCACTGTGTCTGCACACAGCGGAATTGGTCCTCCGCATTTAACCCATCCGTGCAGTG
>JAOUQV010000007.1:4945000-4962146 GCA_028565295.1 Aspidoras spilotus | reverse complement strand
ATGTAGACATGCAGGTAGTGGGTGTGAAAGCAGAAGATGCAGGGGACAGAGTGAGGTGGAAAAGACTGACACACTGTAGCAACCCCTGATAAAAGGGAGAGGCCGAAAGAAGAAGAAGAGAACTGTTCTTTTCACAGGAAAAACGAAATCGAAAGGGGACTTGAGTATTTATACACATTTTTATTTTTTGTAGTTATAATTCAGTTGCAAAAAAAAGAGTTTCCTTAACCCAAAACACAGATGTTTCATAAAGAAGGAATTTGCACCTACACATTGTGGTATTTAGTGATATTTTTCACAAGTTCTGGCTACAGACGATAACAGTTGTAATCAAAATACTCTGATCACACAGAGCTAAATTGAGGAACAAGCATCTTTACTCAAAATAATTTTTTACTATATTTCCCAGCATTTCACTCCAGTAATAATACCATTTACAGAGAAACAGTTTCAACCTGTTTATGAAACAATCTGATTTCCTAAATGTTTTTAGATGTGCATGTCTGTAATTCTTCATTTGCAGATGAGTTTTGAATGGGGGTGTATTGTTGAACGTTATGCATTATTAATGCATATTTATGCATTAGTAATATTGGCGAAGCTTTAGGCAACTACTTCCTCTTTCCATGATACCAACTTTATGAAGTCTTCCAAAAATATCAAAAACTTTTAATATACATGTTACCCCTGAATGTACAGTATATAGGATGACAGATGACAGCTGCAAAAACATTTAGTTAAAAATGTAATAATTCTACCATGTGCCTGGACATCAGGTTTTAATAAAGTAGCCCCTGAAATGTGTGAGCTGAGTAAAAAAGTTGGCATAACCTCTGAGCATCATTAGCTCTGTTCTCCAGCCTAGAATCTTAATGACTTTACTGGTGGAGATCTAAAGAACGAGGGTCTATCTCTTATCCCTAGGAAACGCGGCAGGAGCAAAATCTGCCTTATTCATTTAACTAATAAACGAGCCCCTTGCTTCTTCTCTAATGACCTCCTAGCTCTTAGAAAGAGGCATTAAGGGGCAAGTATGGGGTGAATGGGGAGCAGTTGTTAAGCTGCCCTTCTTCTGTCTTCCTCTAAAGAGGCATCAGAGGGGAAGTGTCCATGACTGGATAACAGGAAATACTGACTAAAAGACTGACAAAACCATATGATTTCTATTTAAAGAAATTTCTATTTCTATTTAAAGAAATTATTTAAAGAAAATTTTCTATCTGATAGATGTAGAAATATTACTTAATATTACTTAATAGTATTACTTAACTGCTAGATGTAGAAATATTACTTAATAAGTGGATAGTGCTTTGGCAAGAGGACCCGGGTTCGTTCCTGGGGCGACCTCATGTTCACGTGGGTTTTTCTCCGGGTGCTCTGGTTTTCTTTCACAGTCTAAAAACATGCACGCTAGGTTAATTGAAAATTTGTGTAAGAGTATGACCATGTTCCTGTCATTAGAATAGCCACTAGTGCTGAGGATGACATTAAACAATAAATAAATAAATAAATAAATAAAACCTCTTGCTGTAAAATTAATTGACTTTCTTTAGAAAAAAATGCTTAAAAACTAAAATTAAAACATTTACTCGTAATACACCTCTTATAATGTAATTTCATTTTTTTTATAATTGTATAATGAAACTTCTCGACACCCTGAATGAAAACCATATGGTTTAAAATACACATATCATTTGTTATTATCACTGGAGGGCTCTTCATCGTCTGAGACTTCTAATTTTCCAGAGCCTGATCTCCGTGGACACAGTTAACCAAGCGAGTCTCAACTCAGCACTGGCATGGGGGAGTTGTTCAAAAAAATGAGCAAAATAAATTGAGAAGGAAAGGTAGACAATGAGGCCAGCTCATTGTGCAGTCTGTTAATCATTGTCCTGTGCCCCTGGCTTCAATAAAAGGAGTATAAAAGAAAATAAAAGAACAATTTGGGTTATCCCAGCTGTGACTACCCAGCATATAAGCCACACAATGACTGAGTGACTACTGCCGTAATTCAGCGTGTGATCTCAGATACGCCCCCTTTGCTCTCCATCTTTGTTTAAGTTGACTCCTGGCCGAGCATCCGTCACATGGCCAGATGGGGAAATCCATAATGCAAAATAGGGGTGAGTGAAACCCACACTCCCTCCCTTCTTCTCTCTAGTTACCCCATTCTGGCTTCACAAACTGGCCAATTACAGACCAATCGGGGATCCCTTTCGGCTAATTAAGCACAGCTTTGCCAGAGCCAAGCGCAATGGGTTAGCGACCCCCAATGAGGCTCTAGCACCTGGGGATGCTACCTGTTGCTCAGCCGAGTCATCAGCCCTGAGGAGGGGCTCAGCTGCCCTGGGATATCTCTAGCCAAGCCTGGCTGGTGATGCATGGTTCCTGTATCTGATATGTCTACAATGACTCCGTGGGCGGTATGATGTCTTTGTATTTTCAGATAAACATTCTGCAATGCAGGTGCCTTTGTTTGCTTACTATTATTGTTTGTGTATTGAAATTAGCAGTAATTTTTAATTTGGTCATAATGGAATTTTCTCATGTTTTGTTCACATTACAGGTCTAAGATATGAATCTTGTTACCATTATTTTCCATTTACTTCTAGCTTTCAAGGGTCTATATAATCCTCTCTCAAGAACAATATATCAGAGTTGAAGACCTAATGATCTGAACAACGTTCAATGTGATATTGTATATAAAGTACCAGTAAAAAGTTTTTTTTTCCTAAATTGAAAATTTATACTGCACATAAGGAATGTTTTAGATTTGAAATTCTTTAAAGTAAACTTTTTGCTTTGATTACAGCTGTGCACATCCTTGACATTCAGCTTCATGAGGTAGTCATCTGCAATGGTTTACATTTAACAGCTGTGCCTTGTCAAGAAAATAATTTCCTGAATGTCCCGCCCTTAATATGTTTAAAGTTGTGTTGTGAAGAGGTAGAGTTGGTATAAAGTGAATATCCCTCCCTCCATATTATGCCATATTATGCCATAAAAGGAAAACAAAAGTCATTACGTTTGTCGGTCACTCGGTCGGTCACTCTGAAAATTTTCAAGAGCTTTAAAGAATTCATAAGTTGCAGTCACAAAGACCATCAAACATTATGATGAAACTGGAAATTTGTCATTTGGTCTGTCATTTGATATTATTTGTTACAAATGCTATGTCATTGTAAGACGCAGAAAAGGTGATAGAGAATGTTAAGGGTAAGCACACCTCCAATCGAAACAAAGATGCCCACTTTTAAGAATCTAAAATCTACAAACATTGTTTAACTCTTTTAAGTTCACTACATGATTTATTATGTGGTCCTTCATAGTCATCAGTATGAAATAAAAAAATGTAAACTTTGAATGAGATGGTGTGTCCAAACTTTTTACTGGTACTGCAGAGAAAATTGCTTTGTAAGTAGTGTCACTTAATAATAAAGCTTATACTAGTGTCAGGTCAGTCTAAGAATGAGCTGAGGTTCTTTGCTGATGGACTTTATCAGTCTCACATTGATTTTCCACAAGCTTAAATGACCTGCTGACCATGTCTGTGTATTTCTGCAAGTAGCAGAATGCCACGTTCCACTGAGCAAAACTGATCATGCAACTCTCTGCTCCTATTCTCAAATGGCAGAGGCAGCAAATAATTCATCTCTCATCAATACAGAGCACTCTTCCATCGCCCCAAAATCTTTTTCAGCTGCTGATTGGGATGAACCTCGCTCTAGTCAGGTCTAAACAATTTTATATGTGAAAAGTGCACCTTACTGAATTCCTTACTGAAAAAGAAATGATATAGGAGATTGAAGGTTAGTCTCTTTAAGAGTACAGAGATGAGTAATGCCCCAGTGTATTTGTAGATGTGTATATGCAGCACACACTGTTTGCTTTTTTAAATTCATGAACCTGCTGTAGTCACACGCTATGCATATTTAAAAGATTGCTTTGCAAATTTTTGCAGATTAGCTCCTTATTTAAAAAATAGGAATATCAAGTTTGAAAAGAAAATGCATAAAAATGCAAATATTGTAATGGAAGTACTGATGGAAGCTTGTGTATGGAATTAATACATATGAGGGTGAGGGTAATTGTGGATTTGTTGTGTGATTACACTGTGTTTACTTAGGCTTTGTGGTATGTTGAATAAAGCTGGGGTTTTTTTGACTTCTTAGCCCTTGGCCTTAAGTGTACTTCTAGTCTCCCGAGGATTTTTAGTCCCCTGGTACCCCTACATATTGCCTCTGTCACTTCAGCCTGCCTCCCTAATTTCTGTCGACAAAAGTGGGAATTAGACCATAGGCAAATCAGCATTGGGGCATAATTTGGAAGTGATTTATATTGTTTATCAGATATCAGAATGAATAAAGCAATGTGACATTCTCTTTCTAAAGTTAACATTTTTGCAGTTGAACCCTGCCTTGGCATCTGTATTGGGAACTGGCCAAGCCATAAAACTCCAATTATGCAACTTGGCATATGGGCAGTGCAGCCTAATGACAACAGAGACCAAAAGCCTAAGAAGCAAAGGTCAGATTTGGTTTGTGGAAGTGCCAAAAGAAGCTCAATTACAGGAAGAGCTTTACTCTACTGGAAACTCCAGATACAGCTGTGGGAGCTTGACTCTGCACCTGCATAACCTGCTGACATGAAAACACCCCCCTGCTACACACACCTGCACTCTGAAACCCTGACACCATCACCATCTTTCAACTACAAGCTGTTATCCACGAACACACAAATACAGACACAGAATTTATGACACACGTCCAGACTCCATAGGGAAGCTTAGGGCAGCAACATCGCAGCACAGTGCCATGGCTGTGGCAGAAAGCCATTGCACAGCTTGGGATGCTGGCACTGACAGGTCCTGTCTCAGCTGCAAGTCTTTTGAGAATAACACTCCCTATTACAACACAGCAATTGCTACATATGGCACCATGTACAGAGTGGCATGTGTGTGTGTGTGTGTTTATTTTGGCATCCTGTCTGTGTTAACATGTCAATATTGCCACTTTTCAATCCTTTCCTAACTCAGTGTGTATGTGGAAAAGCTTTCAAAAACAGCATATGAGGTTAGGCAAAGAGATCTTAACTGGCACTGTGAGACACAGAGAATCAGAGCTCAGAGCAAAGTTCAATACAATCAATCTTGCATGACAAACCACAAATTACTATCCCTGACAGCTCTATTATAGAGAACAAGTCAAACACTTTTAAAATAAACAAAGACCTTTTACAATTGCTTTCTGGCAAAGTTTGGTCAGTGAAGTGATGCTTTCTATCTTTGTCATTTAATTGAGTCTAATTGTTGTGGTTTCAGGGGACAATGTGGAAGAGTGCAGTAATGAAAGTTCGATTTGGATTTTCTGTCTGACTGATAATGGGTAAACACTGGCATCTTTGAGACTTACATTGAAAGATAAGTCAAATTGACAAGTAAAAAATCAGTTTCCAAAAAGTATGCATGGATTTCAAAATAATAAAAATTCTATTTTGATTCATCTGGCCACAGAAAAGTTTTTCACTTTCCTCAGTCAATTTTAAATGGTGATCCAGTTAAGGTGGAACAGGTTCTTTGCATGATACATCTTTAACCTGCTTTTAAGCATTGCATTGTGAGCTCTGTTCACAAACAACGATTTATAGGTGTATCCCTAAGCCCATGAAATAATTCGCACTGAATCATGCATACATTTTCTATAGATTCTTTAAGTCTTTTGATACTATTATGTAGATGGTGGTATATTAAAATTGTTCAGTCAGTCATGTTACCATTGTACAGTGTTGACATTCAATTTACTTCAATTGTATTTATAAACCATGTTTAACTATGGCCATTGCTCCAAAGCAGCTTTACACAAACATTTTATCCCAGATGAGGAAGAGTGGCAAGGAAATAAGAAAGAAACCTTGAGAGTAACCAGACTCATAAGGAATCCAATCCTAATTTGGGTGATACAATATAATCTATGACACAGAGGCACACAAACAGACATACAGCAAATGGCAAGCCAGAACCCCAGCGCAACCCCAGGGAGGATTTTAATCCAAGTCATGCCGCTACCGCTAAATAAACTTAGTGCAGTGATAGTTTGTCATTGCAATTTTATAATATAGTTTTTCACAGACTGCACACCTTTGTTTCTGAGAGACTCTTTGAACTGCTCTTTGAACTGCTCTGCTTACTCTTCCAGCCTTCTATTTTCTTATGCCATCTTGCTGCCATCAAGTTCAAAAAATGTATAAGGAAATTCTAAAATGTCTCACATTCAACATCTTATCTTGGTAATTAAATATGGTTGAAAATCATTTAATCCTGCTTTTATTTTCTACAGTGTCCCAAATGTTTAGGAATTTATATTATAAACAAGAGTTTGCATAATTTGCTTTATCTGTGCACATGGTTTGTCTTCTTATTCTATAATCCAAGCACATTTATGTGTCTGCTGCTGCTTGTTCATGCCAGGTAAATTTAATTGTCATTCTCGAATATGCAGTATAGCAATTTTATGCACTCAAACAAAATATTGTTTGTTCAAGTCTTGGATGCAAAAAATTAGCATAGTATACAGGACATCATAAGTGCAACAATATACAGTTAATATACAAAAAATGGACACTGAAGGTGCTGTCACAATAGTTTATGTCTCATTGGAAATAGAAACAATATGGAAATAGTCTTCCATATTGTTGCATTTATAGCCCTGCAATAAGTTATCATGATACTGCTGTAATAATGAGGAAACAGTACGGAGAGTACTAGTACACTTGTAGATTTATGATAAGGGTTGGCTTTAAAAAGGAAAAGGGCCAGTAAATAAAATCTTTATTCGCTCACTTAATTTAATATCTGCTTAATATTGGTCAATGTAATGGAAAAGGCGGAATTAAATGCCACAAGGTAGGAGGGACAACCATAGACAGGAAACACACACACACACACTAAGGGGACTTTGGAGCCACGAGTTAGCCTACTGAATGCCTAATTATTAAATTAGAATGTGTGTAGAAACCGGACTACAGAGAATATAACCCACATGGACACAGCAAGTACCTCCCCAATTGGAAAACAAACCTTACACCTCCTTGCTTTAAGACACCCATGCTGCCTAAATAAAATCCTATGAATTCAAAGTATTGTATATTGTGAATTACTGGGATTGGAATTTGAACACCATTGAAAAGAACTAATTCATTCATAATCCTAGTCAGGGTCATGGTAAAGTAGTTTCCCAGCCAGCAGAACAGGGCGAAAGAGAACTCAAGACACAGGGCCACTCCATTGTAGGTCACACATGAACACACAAAAACACACTGAGGGCCATTTAAAGACACAAATTAGTCTAACACATGCCTTCGCACTGTGCGAGAAAACCTACATCAATGCTGGGAGAACACGCAAACTCCATACATAAGAAGGACCTTGTTTGCTGCACTGCGCCACTGTGCCGCATAAAGTGTACATGCAATTTTGTATAGAAACACAGAAAGTGCAGCAGAAGCAAGATCAAGAGTAGAAGTGCCTTGTAGCAGCATTTTCTTTAAAAGTATTATGCTGTGATTTTTTTTTTACAATTTTGTTCATGTATGTATATTGTAACACCTAGCACCATTTTACCAACAAAGTGTCCATACGGTTCTTCAATCTACTCAGAATAGCACAGGGAATAAAACTAGGATTTTCATTGAATCAAGAGCTTTCTTCCAGCAGAATTATAGTGCTGTATCAGAGACTTATATGCCACTGGAGAACCATTTCCCAGTCCAGCTGGGGCCGCATTACTGTAACAAGCTCATAATATTGTGCAGCCAGTGATTTTTTTTACTCTTGACAGGTATTGCCTTTCCATACTACAGATAGATTGTTATTAATAATTAGTGCAAGCACACCACTGGCAGATTTTATCCTTCGAATAAAGCTTTACATTCCGTTATAAATATCAGCCACAATGTTTCCCCGCTGAGTCCCTTGCGTCTCTTGCTGAAGATAGATTTGAAGTTGTTTTAGCACTGAAATTCTTTGTAGACATATCCATAGTGTCAGATTCTTTCTCTTGTGGTTCTGTTAATATAGTATGTGAATATTGTAGAAAATGTATACTTCCGATATCTTATCAGACTGATATTATCCCTCAAATACATCAAACAACGTATCTCCTCTTATTCATCACATGGATGATGCCAGCTCAGCTAAAATTATGCTATATATACGGGTGAGTCAAAAATGATCCACAGTCTGGCTGAAAAATATATTTTAAGCAACTTTCTAACAACACAAATACATATATTTTTAAATAATCTGCTTTTTAATGCTGTCAAAAAAGCTTTCAGAATAGCACACTTTGTTAATCATACATCATCATAGAAAGCAAATGATTTTTAACAACATCCCGTTGCTTATTCCTTCCTCATACTAAACACTTTCTCCACACTATGCACAAATTACACCCCAAATCACATGTGGGAAGTTATATTTTCTTGAACCGCAGTCACAAATGAACTGAGTACGACCTAGTACACAAAGATTTTTTTATGTAACCAGAAGGTGCATACTTTTGACTAACACGTATCTTTGCATCACTTGAATAGATATTCTTTGTAGCTATAATATATAAAGTACATATACCTTCCCAATTGGAAAACAAACCTCAGACCTCCTTGCTTTAAGACACCCATGCTAAAATCCTAAATATACAGTACATTAGTTGTACTTCATAAACACTGTACATTTTCAGTCTGTCAGTAAATTTTTTCAGTCTGTCAGTTTATAGTTATGTCAGGTTATTTTTCTGTGAAGCTCTGCATAGTTGCACAGAGGGCAAGTGCTGGCTTGGTTAACTCATGAATACAAAACATTAGCTATGGAGGAGGGCATGCTTTCAGAAACTTCCTCTTCAGGAGCAAGAGCGCTTGCCGGGGGTCGTCACGCCAACTTTGTAGTTGTAACGCATCTCTTTGTCTACAAATGTGCAGGGGAAGGGCTGCACTAATGAGAATCACACTGATACTGTCAAGCAACATACATACAGCACATGGGACTAGAGCGGCCACCCCACACACTGTCACACACTTACAGATGAATAGATCGCTGTGCTCTCCTGCTGCGATTCCAGGACATTCTGATGAAAATTTTATACCTCACACATACAGATATAAGGTGGGATGTAGAGAAAAGATTATTTCATTTTACAGAATGTGATGTTTGATAGATATCTTATTGTAGTTGCTCAGGGATGCTTACTCTAAGACAAATGACTTTATGAAAAATAAAAATGCTGACGTGACAAAGAAATGAAAAGAAAGCCTAACACAGCTTTATGAACCCTTTACGACAAAGACCACATGCGCATTAATGTTGCATCTTGTCAAAGCGATTTATAGGGGGGAAAAATGTATGAACGATATCGTGCCTCTTGATAAATTAGATCGTATACAGGGTAAAATCGGATTTTCTGAAATGGAAGTGAAAAAAATGACAAAGATGACAGTAATTAAATCATCATCCAGAGAGGGTCCAGGAGATGTTCTCTTGTGTTTGTATTTGTGTGTGTGCGTAAGAGAGAGATTATCATTTTGCTACACTGTAAAAAAAGTTACAAACACATACACATGCATATCTATTTAAAAGCTAGTGTAGGACTGTGACGATGTATTCTCCTGTTTCTTTACACCTCTAGGGATAATTATTAATCCAATAATTAAACATTTATTGCCAGATGCACCTGCTCTCCTTCTTTTACTGAACCCTCCCCGAGGCACTCCAAGAAGCCAGAGGACTGGAGGGAGGGATGAGATAGCGGGAGGGAGGTATAGAGAGAAAGAGAGAGTGAGAGAGAGAGGGAGGGGTGGGGAAAAGGAGCAGCGATTCAGGAGGGTCATCATATAGCAGGATTCTTTCACACCGGCGAGGAGGTATTGTGCACAAGGACAAATTTGTGTGGAGTTATGTGACTCCAGAACAAAAGGAACTACTGGGAGGAGGAAGAGGCTGACATGTTTTACTATAGTACAAGAAGTAAATAGAGGGACTGATACCCCCTGACAGGGGCTTTTGAGATCAGCAACTTTTTTTGTAACTATTGGACTTTTAATTTTCATCTAGAATTATTTATTTTATATTTGTTTTTTATCCTCAGGACAAAAAGAGACACTTGATATCTGTTTCAAGGAGAACACACATTATTAACAGAGTTCCATAGACTCAGCAACTGATCAACGAATTAAAGAGGAAGACTGGGACAGAGGGGCAGCTTGTCCTTCTGTAGCGGGAGCTAAGATGTTGCGCTACCTGATCAAAACTCTGCTCCAGATGAACCTGTTCAGTGACACACTCCGCGACTCCAATGGCACCGACCTCCTCTACAATGTCTCCATCCCTGCCTTCAACAACTCACTACTGGACTGGGTCAACTACACCGCCTTCAACGGTCAGTACATGTCTTCTCATACCTGAATGTGTTTAGTGTCTCATAATGGAGTGGTAGTGTATCAAACAAGACTATCATTCTGTCATACAGGGGGGTTAGTTGGTCATAATGGTATTTAATGGTGTCCTACTGTAGTGTTAGTGTGTCATAACAGAGTGTCATTGTGTCACACAGGAGTGTGTTATTGTCATATCGGAGTGATAATGTGTCAAACATGAGTATTATGGTGCCGTACCAGATTTTTTAGTGTTTCATAATGAAGTGCTGGTGTGTCACTCAGGTGTGTTGTCATAAAGGAGTGTTTGTGTTTCATTGCCGGATAGTTATGGTGTAATATCGGATTGTTAGGTTTTCATTCCAGAGTGTAAGAGTGTCATACAGTTAGCGTGCCAGAGTGTCATACATTAGCGTGCCATGCTGGAACGATAGTGGGTCATACCGGACAGTTATAGTGTCATATAGTGTTGTTTTGTCAATCTAGAGTGTTAGTGAGTCAAAGCACAGTGGTATTGTTTTAAACAAGAGTTTCAGTGTCATATAGGAGTGTTACTATGTTATACAGGACTATTGGGGTGTATACTGGACTACTGGATAGTTATGGTGTCAGATCGAAGTGTCAATGTGTCATCTCAGAGTTTTAGTAGTTCATACAAGATTGTTAGGTGTCATAGCGGAGTGTTAGTTTATGTCAGAGTGTTTTGGTTTAATACTGGAGTGTTAGGGTGTCATATTATAGTCAGGAGTGTTAGGATGTGTTTAAATAAAGGGTAGAAGTATGAATATAACTGTATATTGAACATGTACAACGTTAGACTGACCATATAAAATACATTACAAATTTGACTACATTTCAACATAATAATTAATACTTTAATAATCTAAAATTGTGCTGAAATAGATTTTATGTAAATATTATAAACTGACATATCTTCTTCTGTATTCTTGTTCTTTGTCTCTTTTTGTTTTTTCTTCTGCTTCAGTCTCTTTGTTACTTCATCCTCTACGTCTTTTTTTTTGCTTTTACTTTGTTTCTTCATTTGTTTCTGCTTGTTTCTTCCTCTGCATGCATTGATATGTTTTTGCTTTTTCTTTTATTTCTGCTATGCTTTTATTTAAATTCCTATTCTGTTATGCTGTGTTTTTCTTATTTCATTTCAGTATCTTCTTCTTCTTACTCTGCTTTTCTTTTTTTAACTTATTCTTTCTCAATTCTCCTGTTCTTTTTTCAGTGATCTTTTCTTTTCCTGCCACATCAGTTTCCTCTTGTTTTCTTCTACTACTACTACTCTTGCTACTACTACTAAATATTCTTAAACCTTTCCTGTTTCTGCTTTTTTCTTGTGCTGCTAATTTCTTCCTATTTTTCTTCTTTTTTATATTCTTCCTTCTCTTAATTTACTTCTTTCTTTATATTCTTCTTTTTCTTACTTTATTTTGTCTACTTCTTTCTTCCTATTCTTCATACTTTTCTTCTTCTTCTTCTTCTTCTTAACCCCCTTTGTCTGTTTTTATTTTACACTTTCAGTATCTTTCTTTCTTTTTTTCTCATTCTGAGCCTCTTTTGAAATTAAGGTGAAATTATATCTGCTGTTGAAGTGAATTTATTTTAAAATAATTGATTAAATAATAAGTTTATACAGCATAGTTTTTTAAAAGCAATTCCCCTGAAGTGTCCCACACATGACTGAAAAAAACCGTGTGTGTGTGTGTGTGTATGTTTGTGCGTGTCTGTGTGTTCACACCAGGCAGCAGTTAAACAGTGTGTGTAATGGGATGCTCCTGCTGTGTCCTTATCCTCAGACAGGATAATGACAGCGCAGTGTGTGTGTGTAGAAGTTATTGTGTGTTTGCGCATCTGTGTGTCTCTTTATGAAGGTAGTTAATGAGATGTTAGGTTGTCTTTTATACCTGTTTGTAATGAGTGTGTGAATGCATAACAAATAATTCCAGAGAGAGAGAAAGAGAGAGATAGAAAGAGAGAGAGAAAGAAAGAGAGAGATGTATGCTTTTAAAATGCAGCTCAGATAAGCAGCTTATTTTCGGATGTTTCGGGAGTACTGATAACACAGAATAATAGTGTGAGCCCTGTTGGGTCTCATATCACATACTACACTAATACACACACACACACTCCTGACCTGTGCTGAGAGCATTGTGTCAGATTCTGCTGATTAATACTGAACAATAATTCTGCCCCATACTGTGTTTGTGCAGTAGACAAAGTCCTTGCACTTTCTTTTGTATATCTGAACATGCTGTGAATGTAATAACTACTCTCTCCCTTAGCCCCTCCACACACACATACATAGCGGTGTGGCAACTGTCTTGATTGTAGCCTCAGACAATATCTATCTATCTATCTATCTATCCATCCATCCAACCATCCATCCATCCATCCATCCATCCAGCCAGCCAACCAGCTAGCCAGCCAGCCACATCAGAAAACAATGTGAGGAAGTTGATGGATAAAAGTGTAATTATATAGCATATCTAGCAAACCAAAAAGTGCATGTATAGATATCAATGGATAAAACCAACTTGAGTAAAAAATCTATGTGTTTTTATGTTTGCCTGGCTCCATAATGCAGCCTCTTAACTGAGCCCCTCAGGTCTATTTCTGCCTTTCTAATCCATGAAGTTTGTGATGTCTATTTAACTCAATCTGCTATTACAGACTCAATTATTGACTCATATCTTTTATAAATGCTTCAGCACCGTAAAATAAAGATTCAGTCTTCTGGAATCCCGCTGGAGCTAAGAAGGAGAAAAAAATCAATATTCCAAGAGGGACAAAAATGAATGGAACTCTAGTGAATTTATACACACTTACATATACACACACAGAGACATACAAGCACACACACAGTCCACAGCACTGCTATGGGGATTACATGGTCAATCTTTGGTTTCTCCCATGTTCTGAATCTATGTGTCAGTCTTCATAAAGCAGCTTGAAAGTAATTTGGAGGAAATTCCATTTGTTCAGCTAAAATGTCTAGGACATCTTGCAATTTTAAGACCTCTGGCTATGAAAAATTGCTGTCATTCTCAACATTCGACTGTAACATAATGAATTACTTTGGGTTTAACAAGACATTATGAATATCATACTGTACCACATATTACTCTTTGAAAAGCATTGCTGGCTTTGTGTATTTTTCTAAAGCACTGAAAGTGTCAGACAAGTCACATAACACAACACATCACACTGTGTGTATAAGCTTGAGTATTCACAGAACTGTAATTGACTCGGATCTAGAAAATTATCTTTGTGGAGATTGTCATGACAGTGTATTTTCTTGACTAATTTGACACTGAATATGAATTCATGAATTTACAATGAATAGTAGCAATAAATTACTTTAGTCACGTGCACCACAGCCATCCACCTGGGGTCATCTGCATAATCTTGTGGCATTAAATGTGTGACAACATTATTTGTGATTTGGTGCATACTTCCTAAATAAGCAGTTTTAAATTAGTGCTCTAATTGGAAATGTTGTTTCTGGAGTAATGGAGCAATGTTTCAGTCCTGCAATGATAATATCTGTGTAAGTCCCTTTAGAAGTCAAGTGGGCTTTGGTTATATCACTATTAAAATCCTCACAACCTTTTTGCTCCCTACTGGCATAGATACCTTTCACAATCTGTCAGAATTACTTAGACATATTATATAGACTGGTCCTGGTTTGATTTCTGAGTACGGTGCCCATGCGTCCTTTTTGTGTAGAGTTTGCATGGGTTATCTGGTTTCCTACCAGAGTCTAAAGACATGTGTTAGCCTAAAGACATGTGTCAGGCTAACAGGTGTCTCTTGAATTAGGCAAATTTTGTGTTTCCTGTGAAGGAGTGATGCCCTGTCAAAGGTTGGTCCTGCCTAGTGATATTCTGTTTTCTGGGCCTTAGCTTTCCCATAACCCTAACTAGGATAAGGAAGATATAGAAAAAGAATGACTGAATGACTTAGTAGTCATTCAGAAAATATAATGGTACAAACAATTGCAACTCGTTAGTTCAATTGGCAATAGGTCATTAATAGGACTGGTTATAAAAAGAGCATCTTTAAGAGGCAGTGGCTTTCTGAAGTAAAGATGGAAAAAGGATCACTAATCCCCCTTGTTCTGCAAAGACAAATAGCGGAGCAAAATCATAAAGGGGTTAGACAGTGTAAAATTGGAAAACGTTTAAACATATTATCATATACAGTGCATAATATCATCAAAAGATTTAAAGAATCTAGAAGAATCTCTGTGAGTAATGGTCGAGGCCGGAAAACCATACTGGGTGCCCGTGATCCTCGGGCCCTTAGATGTCACTGCATCACATACAGACATGCTTCTGTACTGAAAATGTAAAAATGGGCTCAGGAATATTTCCAGAGAACATTATCTGTAAACACAATTCACCGTGCCATCCGTTACTGTCAGCTAAAACTCTATAGTTTTAAAGTTCAAAGAAGAAGCCATATCTGAACGGGATCCAGAAGCGCAGATGTCTTCTCTGAGCAAAGGCTCAATTAAAATGGACTGTGGCAAAGTGGAAAACAGCTCTGTGGTCAGACAAATCAAAATGTGAAGTTATTTATTTAAATCAGGGATGCTGTGTCATTCTTAAGAGGAGAAGGATGACCCAAGACGTTATCAGTGCTCAGTCCAGAAGCCTGCATCTCTGATGGTATGGAGTTGCATTAGTGCATGTGGCATTGGCAGCTTACACATCTGGAAGAAACCATCAATGCTGAAAGATGTATCCATGTTCTAGAGCAACATATGCTCCCATCCAAACAACGTCTCTTTCAGAGAAGACCTTTCATTTTTCAACATGACAATGCCAAACCACAGTCTGGGTACTGAACTTTCACCCATAAAAAACATTTGGCTTATCATAAAACAGGAGGTACAACAAAAATACCTAATACAGTTGAGCAACTCGAATCCTACATTATACAATAATAGAATTAGAGGTCAGATACCGCTGCCGGCCAGCAGGGGGAAGTGGAGGCGCTCTCTCATTGGCACGCTGCTGTAAGCAGCAGTAGAGAAAGGCAGCGTCATGGTAACTGACGCCACAGCGCCAGTTAGGCGCAGAATGGTGACACCTGAATCTGATGTTATTTAAGCAGCTCAGATCTCAGACTTCAGTGTCGCACCATTATTAACTCTGTTTTCTACCTGTGAGTTAGTCAGGGACGATGGTACTCCTAAGCCGATTAGCGGTTTCCAGAGGTAGGCTTAGGCCGTGGTATATGTGTCAGGGACAGGTAGTGTGGGATGCGACTCCTACTATGTTTTCCTGTGCCTCTCGGAGTACCCTTTTTCTTTGTTCTTCCCTCTCTGTTTCTGTGTGTGTTTTATTTGTGGGTGTGCCCTGTCCAGGGCTTTGTCTGTATAGGTTCAGCGTGTTCCCCTTCGAAACAGGTACACCTTGTGTGTGTGTGTGTCCAATGCTTTCCCTGGTTTGTGGGGGTTAGTGGGGCGCTGTTTGGCGCGTTCCCCTGTTTATGGGGGAGTAGGGCGCTGTTTGGCGTGCTCCCCGTTTGTGGAGGAGCTGGCCCCTGTTGCTTTAAAATTTAAAATCACCTAATTTTTCTCTTTAAATGATACATTTTCTCAGTTTAAACATTTGTCATTTATGTTTTATTCTGAATAATATATTAAATTTTGACATTTCCACATTGTTGCAATTAGTTTTTATTTACAACTTGTACTTTGTACCAACGTTTTTGGAACCGGGTTTGTATATATAATTTACTGCAGATCCAATGATCTTCCTAGTTTATTTTCTGAGATTTATGGTCTTGGTTAAAATACTTTCCCAGTCAAATTCATTGAGATCACATTGTTCTCTCTATTAATGTTTTTTTGTCAAAGCTTTTGACATATATCTTGATTTTATAATATGACTTGTTGATTAAATCATCCATGAATCTTGATAAATTTGATACTATTAGTACTGTAAGGTGGTTATGTACAGAGAAAATTAATATCATCCTATCAATCTTGATAAAGTTGATACTATTAGTACTGTGAGGTAGTTATGTACATAGTATAAATCATTATTAGCAGTCGTAGGCTTGTGGTTAAGGAACCAGCCTTGCGACCGGAAGGTCCCTGGTTTGATTCCTAGTACCGACAAGTCATGGCTGAAGTGCCATTTAAGTCAATTTTATATCATTTGAATCATGTTTCTTAAAATATTATATAAAATTCTTTGTAGTCTAACACATTCAAATTAAGAATGCTTACAAATTACTATTTGTAATTGAAATATTACATTCAGAAATTAAAACCAATTTGTAACATGACGCTATTGCTTTAGACAAACACTGACAAAACACACACATTCAAACACACCTTCAGTTTAATTTTTAGGTAAAGACAGTTGTGTGTTCTTGGTACAGTCACTTCTTGATCCATGAGGTATTATTTAGGAGCACTGGGCGCTGTGCTAGCTGCTTACTGCTCTGGCCATGTGTGCTCACTTCAGGTGTGTGTATTTGTAGTCTAACACATTCAAATTAAGAATGCTCACAAATAAAGCTATTTGTAATTGAAATATTACATTCAAAAATTAAAACCAATTTGTAAGATAACGCAATTGCTTTAGACAAACACTGACAAAACACACACATTCAAACACACATTCAGTTTAATTTTTAGGTAAAGACAGTTGTGTGTTCTTGGTACAGTCACTTCTTGATCCATGAGGTATTATTTAGG
>JAOUQV010000007.1:4875202-4892948 GCA_028565295.1 Aspidoras spilotus | reverse complement strand
CTTTTAATGTTAGTTTAGTGTGTTTTTGAGTATCTGCAGTGAATGTGTTTAGTAGTGGGATTAATGGGATAAGGGATGTGTGAGTGCATTTAGTGTGTCTGACTGTGTGACAGCATTCTCTTTAATAAAAATACTTATGTTTTTGTTGTTCGCAGATTAAAATAGATACACTCTTAAAGAATGAAAGTAGTCAATGCTTTGTCTGATAGGATTACTACATGATACTTAGTGATTCTGGTGAGTTCTTGATGGAACCCAGTCTATTTTTTCCCTGCTTGATTATGAAAATGAAGCTTCCTCAAGAAGGTCTTTTAATAAACTCCTCACTACACACACCCACGCTCTGACATCCAAACTGTGTTGATACCCAGACAGAGCTCATTATACAAGAAAAGCTGATGACCTTATTGTCCCTTTAGATCCTGAAATATCGCTACTGCTACCTCGGTCTGTCTTTCACCATCTCTACAGGTTTTTATTATCGTATAAATGCCACTCTTTTTTTCTGACATAGCATGCACAATAATTGGGAAATGAAAAGTTGCCAGAATTATTTTATACTGCAAAACAGATTTAGCAAGTGAGCTTTCCTCATCTTCATTTAAAAAAAATGTATTCCTTTCAGTACGTGCTTGTCATATACTTACCTTAAGCTGTTACTGCATGCAAGTGCCTGCAAACCGTTGAGTGTGTTTGTGTATGGTATGTGTTATTTTGTAATATAATGTGTAACTTTATGCTACCAGCTATTGGGCTGAATCACTTCTGTTTTATTCTAATGATTGGATGGTCAGGCGTTTTAGAAACATTACACTATACAGCACTAAATATTTAGCTCTTTGTGCAACTGCAATCTTCAGCTTACTGTCAAAAACCTGCTGACCGAATGCCTGAATTAGTACAGCAACTAAAATGCTGGAGGCAACCGAACTGTTGTAAGCGAGGGTTTTTTTCCACAGTGAATCATGCCAGACACTACTTTAGGCAGCTCATGTATGAACTTTGAACCCTTAATTGCTGTGTACACCTGCTACCATGACCCACAAAACAGGTGTGATCAATATAACACAGCCATGCATTTAAGGCAGCAGCATTACAAGCCTTCTTATCTGCCCATATGGCAACTGGGCTAATAGCAAAGCTATAGCTAAAGCCTTTGATTGTCTGTCTGTATGTCTCTAATCAATGTACGTAGCATCAATTGTTATAACATATGCTAACAACAAACTTGGTGGCTGAAAGAAGAAAAAAAAAGGCTAAATGTATTTATGAATGAAACTTAGTTATAGCTTTCGGGTTAGGGTCATAGTAAGGTCTGCTGTTTGCAGCTTAAAACTGCCATTTCCATAATTTCAAAAGGCAAGCTTAAAACGCCTCATTCTAGGCCCGAGTTTAGACATCTGACTTTTGCTTGATGACAGGCAGAAGCCATTGTCTCCCAAGCAACAGTAGCCATGAATTTGGCCTCTGGTGGCCCAGGGGAGGCTGGGGGAGCTCCCTGAGGCATGAGGCATCCTTGCTAGGGATGAAGGTGACATAAATAAAGAGTTGGAAGAGAGGTTTATGCCTGGATACTCTCCCCAAGGCACAGCTCTACAATGGGGAGTAAAGTATTGTAAATCAAGGGCTATGTGCCATGTCAGTGTGTGTGAAAGAGAGAGAGAGAAAAAGGTGAAGTGAGGGAGTAAAATTCTAGACAACGTCAAAGCTGGAACTTATACAATAAAGGATTCAAAGGACAGGATAAGTGAGCAGAAGATAATATATAGTGCACGAATGAAGGAGGAATAAGGTATATAGTAAATATTGCAAATTTGTATGAACGTTAATGGGAGGAACTAATTATCGCACTAAGATAGGGGCGCCGATATGAGATATGAAGTAGCTAATATATCTGAAAAATATATATATATATATATATATATATTTATACAGGGCTTAGGCAATGAAACTGAAACACCTGTCATTTTAGTGTGGTAGGTTTCATGGCTAAATTGGACAAACCAGTCAGAGCAGAGTGTGAAGGTTTAATTAGCAGGGTAAGAGCACAGTTTTGCTCAAAATATTGCAATGCACACAACATTATGGGTAACATCTGGGTTAGTGAGCACTTCTCTTGCCATAATAAAAGCCCTCTTAAAAATGTGCAGTTTTATCAGATTTCGCAATTCTGAGGGAGCGTGCAATTGGCAATTGCCTGGTTTTTTGACCACCCAGACCCCCAATACAGTATAAATAAACTGCATGCAAGAGTGGCCTTAAACTGTAGCGAGCCTAAGGCACACTTGCACAATCATCATGCACTATAATCAGCATCTTGTTTTGCCACACCTATGATGTGTATGGATTTTGTCAACACACATTTTTGAACAATATTTAAGAGAAAATTGACTCTTGTGTACATAGAAAATTCTTAGACCTTTAAGTTCAGCTCATAAAAATTGGGAGC
This sequence comes from Aspidoras spilotus, assembly GCA_028565295.1. Lineage (NCBI taxonomy): Eukaryota > Metazoa > Chordata > Actinopteri > Siluriformes > Callichthyidae > Aspidoras > Aspidoras spilotus. The sequence goes on along the minus strand of JAOUQV010000007.1, from coordinate 4,890,499 downwards.
AAAAACAAATGTTGCATTTATATTTTTGTTTAGTATATATATATATTTTTTATGCCATGTCATTAATTATGATTGTATTTTATTTAAATGATGTTTCTAATTTATAATCAACTAATCTTTTAAAAATTTTAAAAAGCTTTAGCTTTTAACAAAAATTATAAATAAAATGTGGGTTATAGATTTTGGAAAAGGTAAATCGGTGGGTCTTCAAGTCATGGTTTAATCAGATTGGGATTCCTGTGGATTTATCTAATCCTGTTCAGTGTGATTTGCTAGAGTTCCTCATTGTTTCCTTAATGTTACTTTTATAAAATAGCCATTGAATTAAACCTAAAGTAGTGAAGGTGTTATGAATATAAGCCCGCCTATCATTTCCTACAGCTCCAGCCATCATGCTTATATTCAATACAGATGCACTGTTGCTTAATCACATTTACATTTACATTTGCAGTATTTAGCAGATGCCCTTGTCCTTACAAAAGTGCCAGTGTGCAGAGGGTTGTAGTGAGCACACATGCCCATAGTAGTAGACAGCACCGTCTGTTGTAGTGCACGTCAAGCATTTAGTTAGTTGCCTTACTTAGCTCTTCACTCAGAAATCTAACTTACCATCAGACTATGGCTGCCCCATACATGTTTTTGGTCTGTGGATGGAAACCGGAGCACCTGGAGGAAACCCATTTAGGGCAGACCATGCAAACTCAATTCAGATAAATGTTCTTGATCCTGCTATGTATAATTGGATGTTTTAAAAGTCTGTAAATTATAATATAGTAATAATATATTGCATGAGTGCATAAAGCTCCTGCAAAGAGCTTTTACAGCATTACAGCAATGCTTTTTCTTTACATGATTTAAATTAAATACACACTTACACTATTTAACTTCTCTCTTGGTTTTCCCACTGTTGTTTATCTAGTATGTCAGCGCAGGTTTATTCTACCAGCTCCTGTTGATTTTCCAATGCTTTAGGCCCCTAGTAAAGATATCCATGCTGTAAACATGCTTCAGGAAAATTCCTATCTCCTCTGGAGTCTTTCTAACTCTGCTTTGAGTTTTCTATTTGGGTTTTTCCCTACAGCATTCCGGTGCCCTTGCTGACAGTGTGATATATATGTAAGATGAACCGCTAGTGTTGTTTTCAGTCAGATTGGGCATTTCTTGTCAAGCATGCCGCCAGGTAAAGTAAAATTTGCAGGAAAATCATATCTCAGCTTCACAGGATGCAATGTCTTGGAATTTTAGAAAAGTCTCCAGTGTTGTCTGGGCAGAGGTGTCTGCTTTCTTAATGACCTTTAACATAATTACCTAAACTGCATTGAGTATAATCTAGGACGATTAATTCATTTTGAATTAAAATGTGCAGAATTACGAAGACTAAATGATTAATTTTTAGGTTTGAATCTCATTGACATTTAATCATGATGCAGCCTGGTTTTTAATTTCCGACCTTACATCAGAAATGAATCCCGCTTTGCACTGAGTGAAAGTCCTGATAACATTGATTCCTTCTTCTGCCTCATTCACTTCCCATAACCAATGAACCCAGAAGCAATGATGTGTTGTTGCAATTTGCATTTGATTCAACATGCAGTGCTGTTTAATGTCTTTCATTTAGCATATTCAAGAGCAAATATATAGTATGCTTAAAGCTAGATTGTCTGATAGGTGCATTTGTTATGCTGCTTTGTTCAGGACTAAGAAAAGGGCTTTCTGATAATGAGTAGTTCTAGGAAAACCTGGAGAGAATCTTTTACATCAGCAACTAAGTGGCTAATTTATAGGCAGCTATGAATATTAAAAAGAGATGCAGCAGAAATTGAAAAGGAAAATTGGATAGCTGCATGTGATAGCCAGTGTCAGGCATTCCAAGGACCTTACTGAAGCTAAAACATGTGTGCCATAGCAGATTTTCTGGTCGCCACTGGCCGGTAAAGACTATAATTGCTGTCATCTCTCTTGTAAAACCTGTAGCAGACTGTGGGAATTGGAATAGGCATTTCCTTTCAAGGGAAACAAAATGATGGGGGTCTCCAATTTCCAGCTGAAGAAAAGAATCAGAAGGTGTGTTTTTAGATAGCTCTTCACACCATCTCAGGGCTAAATTACAACTTTGGCAAATCTTTTCTCCAAGACAGAGAGTTGAGAATTTGGAGATTCTGGGGAAGATAACATGCCAGAAATAGTTGGGATAATCACTAATAGGCAGCAGGTCTACTGGTTTTCTATCTACTCTTTGGCAGAAAGACCCCGTAGCTATCCAATTAGCAGCTATTTTTTGTTGGAAGGACTGGACAGTGCACCGCATGTACAAAACCCTTCATTAGATAATTAGACATTAGGGTCAGGTGTCTGTTTGAAATGTGAAATCTAACATGTAAATGGTTAATGCTGGATTTTCAAGCAGATCACCAGACTGGGACACTTGGGACTTGGCACTTTATTGCACACCAATTTCAGAGCCTTCCAGAATAAAGCAGGTGAACATCGAGACCTTCTCGCTCCACAGAGCCACAATTAAGAAGGACTCAGACATTTAAGTTCAGAACAAAGAGTGTGTGTGTTTGAGGGTGAAAAAGGGAGAAAAAGAGAGGAATGGAGGGGGGAGGGCATAGCAGTATCAATTTAATGGAAATTGAGCATCTAAACATGAGCCTTTGTCTCTTGAGATGATGGCAGCTGCCAATCAGACTCAGCAGCAAATCAATAAAGAGATATATTGCTATTTTCCACCAGCAGCCTCATAATCAATTAATCTATAACATAATCCTTCATGTCCCCAAAGGAGATGGGTAATAGCAATACTTGATGTTTCACTATTTTTAACTGCAATGCAGTCATATTGAGCATGAAGTTAAATTACTGAATTTAAGACAGTTGACATACGGATATACAGACAGACAGATAGACAGACAGATCCCAGGTTCGGTCCCCGGGTGGAGCGATTTGGGAAAATTTTGTGTGGAGTTTGCATGTTTTTCGTGTTTGTCCGGGTTTTCTCCAGGTACTTGGTGTCTCTAAATTGCCCGTTAGTGTGTGAATGTTTGTGTGATTGTGTGTGTGCACCATATGATGGATTTGTACTTTGTATATGGCTGTTCCTACCGGATGGGCAATGGCATCACCTTGACCCTATATCTAGGATCGGATATATAAAATGAATGAATGAATAGAATAAGAATAAGAATATTTAATCACTTAATTCTTTTTAAAATGCAACATTCTGTAGAAAAATAGCCTGTATAATATAATGTGTAATAGTGAATGTGTAAACAGTAGAAGTAGACCATCAGAATGGATCAGTCAGTGGATCTCTCAGGAGTAGCATGTGTATCTCGGCAGGAAAGTCATAAGAAAGAGAGAGAAAGAAATGATCAAATACAATCATTCTCACAGAGCAGGGGGTAAAAAACTAAAAAAGGCAAAAGATTTTATCAGCATAACAAAGACAATACAGACATTAGGGCCTAAGTGGAGACGTAAAGCAACTAGCATACATGAGGCAACATGTGATTTTTCACTATATTAAACAAAGTCAGAAGGTTTAGTTCTGGCCAAAGGTATTTAAAAATGCACTATTTGTATAAGCAATTCTTAATATTTACATTAACATTCATGGCATTTAGCAAACACTTTTATCCAGAATTACTTGCACTAATTGTCATAGCAACATGTGTTACTATAGATTAAATTTCAAGACATTTAATGCATTTAATGTATGGGGTAGTGATTTAGGGTTTAGTTTATGTGTCACACTCCACTGAGTAGTAAAAATGCATAATTAATAATACTAATAATAATAATCAATTCTGTTCTAATCTTTATATGGGGATTCTACTCTGCATTTAACCCATCCGGGGGTACACTTATCATACACATATACCCGGAGTAGTGTGCTGTCCCCTGGTACAACCATAACAAGAATTGTTTTGGAAGTGGATTGGTGAAGTTCAAAATGTATGTAGATGTGGCTTTTATTTTTAATAATCCAATCTTAAATTGCCCCAAATTTAGCTTATAAAAATAAAACAGCAAAAGTGAATATTATGAGAAATTATAATACCTTTATTTGATTAGTTTATAAGTATATACAGTACATGTATAATGGTAAATATAAAGATTAATTTATTATATTTTATTAGTCATGTAGAAGAAAAAGAAATAATTTCCATCTGCCCTTTTGGCCGAGTGTGCATGCGGCCTAATGGCATCATTTGCACTTGCTGATATGACACTGCTACAACTCTCCATTATAACTTAATTACACAGCTAAATTCATTGACTGCACACTTGTCTTCGACGAGTCCAGCACATTTTGGAAGGATTCCAGGGGTGCGCTGCATCCGTCATAAGAGAGATGAAATGTATTTAGGGGGAAACGACATCATGTTTTATTCAATTACACAAGAAAGCTCAATTCATCAACTTCTGCAATTAAGTTATACAGGCACATGAATGAAACATGAGGGCAATACAAAGAGGGCTATCAGCAACGAATGCTGGTTCTACATGAGACCTCAGGAGAGCCTGATTGCCTTCTAATGTAAATATAATGAAATAAATTGTATTTTGTGGAAAGAATGAAGATAAATATTACAGATACATTAATGGAGGTTGGTCTAGCCTTTTTTGGAAGACATTATAAATAGCTAATGGTAATTATTCCATTAGTGGACAATAAAACCTGACAAGGCATATTGCATGATTCCTAGCTGTAGCTGAATTGTTGGAAAGGGCATTAAGGAGACAGCATGATGTGCTTAATGCAAAATAATCCATATACCTAGTTTGGGATTCTTTGCTGCTGTTTGTCAGAACTGCATATATGTTTCTACCACTGTCTTATTTCTTGCAGTAGAGTGTGGGTGGGTGATCCTTCACCATCATGAGGCATTGCTGATATTCCTTTTTTTTTCAATCATATCGGAAAGGCACAAAGCAGCTTGGACTAAAATCAATGCATGTGCCATGATTGCTGATTTGCTTATTCATTCATTCATTCATTCATTTTCTCTATACGTGCTTAATCCTAGTTTTAGGGTCACGGTGAAGCCGGTGGCCACTCCGCAACTCTGGGCATGAGGGCAGAAACAAAAGGGCTCCAATCCATCATAGCTCGCACACACACACATTTACACACTAACGGGCAATTTAGAGATACCAATTATCCTATCTTGCATGTCTTTGCAATGTGGAAGCGAACACAGGGAGAACATACAAATTGCACACAGAAATTTTCGCCCCACTCGAACCCAGGATCTTCTTGCTGTAAGGCCACAGCACTATCCACTGCACGCTAATCGTTAACACATTAGAAAATATGTAAAAATAAATAGCAAGTGCCATTCAGCCTGGAAAGCTCAAATGGTAGAGCGCACGCTGATGGAATAAGACAGGAGTCTGGGTTTGACTCCCCAGGGCTGCAACAGCTGATAAGAGATTTGGATGCTTAGTCAGATTATTTCTATCTGACTGAGCACATCTGTATATCCTTTTGAAAATCAATGACGCAATATGATAATGGAAGTCGTTTTTAGTCAGGAAGAAACATTTTAATAATAACACTTGGGTAATAATAAATCAGTGAGCTCTTCAGTACAAACAATGTGAAATTATGAAGTTATGATAAGACCACTAATAAGTTAAGGAAGACAACAAGAACAAAATCAAACACCTCTTTTTGGTGCAATATTAGAAATTGGTTGTGATGGTGAAAGCAGCAGCATGTTGCTTTATTCATACACCTGGTGAATATTGATATCATTCTTTTCAGGTTGTAGGCTTGTGGTTAAGGAACCAGCCTTGCGACCGGAAGGTCCCTGGTTTGATTCCAAGTACCGACAAGTCATGGCTGAAGTGCCCTTAGGCAAGGCACCTAACCCCCAGTTGCTCCCCAGGCGCTGTGCTGGCTGCTCAATGCTCCGGGAACGTGTGCTCACTTCACCTGTGTGTGTGTATTTGTGTGTGCAAACATGGTGGCAAAATGTATCACTTTCACTTTATAACCCAAATCAGTCTGGTTTCTCTCAAGGTGTCTTTCTCTTATCATCTCATGGACTTTTTCCTTTCCACTGTCTCTATCCGGCTTGCTCATTGGAGAAAAATGTATTTAAATGACATATATACTGTACTGTATATCATTTCTGTAAAACTGCTTTGTGACAATCTTCCATTGTAAAAAATGCTATATAAATTTTAAGGCAATGTATGTCATTTTGAAATACTTTTTATACTTAATAATGTGTGAATCAATAAAGATATACATCTCTGGCCACTTGAGTTAAATTGCTTGTTAACAAAAATATCTAATCACCCTATCAGATGGCCATAACCCAATGCATTTAAGCATGTAGAAGTGGTCAATACAACTTACTGAAATGCAAACCAAGCATCCGAATGGGGAAGAATGTTGATTTGAAGTTATCGCATGGTTGTTGGTGCCATAAGGGCTGTTCTGAGTATTTCAGAATCTAATGGCATTTTTATGAAAAATCATCTCAAGGAATGATCAAAAAAATAGAAAATATTTAGTCATGTGTTGACAAAAAAGCCTTGTTGATGTGAGAGGTCAGACGATGAAATGGAATGCAGAATACCAGCTCAAATCAACTTAACCTATATTTATATAGCACATAAAAGCAACCAAAGTTGACCAAATTGCTTTACACATTAAAATGCATATACTAAAATAATGTCAATCAATCAATAAATAGATTCTAAATAATAATAATCTATAAAACACTATGACTAATATACAATGGAACAAATAAATTAGAAAAAAAAATAATGTACCATCTCTCAGTTCTAACAGTAGAGGGTGGTCCAATCTTTTACTATCAAGGTGTACCTTATACATCAGTGAGTGTATGCGGTATCGTGGCCGGTGGGTGTATGGGGCATGATAAACCACCGGGGTCCTCCTTGCTGTGAGGCGACAGAGCTACCCACTGCACCACCGTGCTGCCCCCAAAAAATATCTATGCTAGGTAAATTGGAGATTTTATTTGTTTTATATGAATGCAACCTTAAGTATGAATATAACTTTCTGACTTCTCCGGTCATAAATAGACATAGGTGCTGAAAAGCTGAAAAAATAATCTCAATAAACAAACAATACTGAGACACTTTATTGTATTTTCGAGATGGAGGTCCCACATTGCCTCATTTTACATTATAGGCTTGAAAGATTTAGGTTTTATACAAGGAAAGTACATAGCGCAAATTGTTTTTTTTTCTGCAAGTCATGCAAGCCAATTCACAACATTTACTTTTCCATTATTAATTGATAGTTATATACAGTTCATCTCGGTTGTTAATGTATACACCTCATTATTTACTGAACCACTAAGGATTAGAATCTCTATTTATTTATCATTATCCAAGACTTAGTTCATTATTAACATACTGTATGTTAATTTTTGTTAATGTCTTGTTATTTAATTTTCTCCTTTTGGTGGACAGACGTACTCATAATATAGTGTAATAATTTAATCATTCAGTAAGCATAACTGTCTGAAAGTGCAGTTTGTAATTATTATAACTCCTTTAAGTAAAATTGGTGACTAATTTGCTATATTAAGAAAAAATTTTTCTCTGGCACCTTGGAAAGCTCAGTTGGTAAAGTGTGCTACTAAAAATGGCAGAAGCAGTACTAACTGGGGTTTGATTCTGACGAGAGATTAAGATGCTCCTTTTATCCACATACCACAGAGCAAAACTAGCATATGAAATGTTGTGAATCTTTAATCTTTATACATTGAGACAAATGAACTCTTTATTAAAAGGATTTCAATGTTGACACGATTGTATCATGGCATTCCTGCAGATTTGTCAGGTGTACTTTCATGTTGCCAACCTTTTATTCTAATACATACCAAATTTTTTGTAAGTCCAGTGCCTAGGAAGATTCTCTCTTGTTTGCTTGTAGTTGTCTGAACCCTTATAATCCATAGTCCATATTGTAATTTTGTTTATCCAGGATATTCTCAGTCCTTACACTTCCTTCATTGCTGTCATGTGATAATCTCATCACATGCCCATAGTAATGTAACTTGCATAATTGTTCTGGCCATCTTGTAGACTTGCTCAGTGTCTACATATTTGTCCATGGGCTCCTCAAAAACATCCAGAAGCACTTTTTCTCAAATATCTTAATATGTCTTTCTTCTACTTTCTTCAATGTCTAGGATTCCCATCCATATCTGGCTACTGGCCAGATCAAGTCCTTGCTTGGTGTTAGCACTAATTGATTTCCATAAAATTTTAAATTTGACCATAATCAACATGCCTATTGCCATTTTTTGACTTCAATTCACTAGCACAATCTGAAGTATTTGTTACTCTACAACCTAATTATTTGAAAGAGTCCACTTGCTCCAAACTTCTGCTTTTCACCATGATCTTCAGTAATTAAGTCTTTTTCTCAGGGTTGGGGTTGCCACAGAAAGTAAATTTTATCCACCTCACTCTGTCCTCTGCATCTTCTGCTTCCAACTACCTGCATGTCTATATTGACCACATCTATATATCTCCTTCTCAGTCTTCCTCTCTGCTGCCTGCCTGGCAGCTCCATTTCTGACATTCTCCTACCAATATATCCCCCGTCTCTCCTCTGCACATGTCCAAACCATCTCAGTCTGCTCTCTCTAACTTTGTTTTCCAATTTTACAATCTGTGCTGTCCCCCTGATGATCTCATATCTAATCCTGTCCATCCTGCTGTTCGTTGACCTTAGTGCAGCATTTAATACCATCATTCCTCAGCAGCTGATCAGGAAGTTAGATCTTTTGGCCAGAACACCTCTATCTGCAACTGGATTCTGGACTTTCTAACTAGAAGACCTCAGTCGGTTCGGATCGACTGTAGCACCTCTAGCACCATCACACTGAACACTGGAGCTCCCCAGGGCTGCGTGCTCAGTCCACTGCTGTTTGCCCTGCTGACTCATTACTGTGTAGTAATGCACAGCCCAAATCATATCATCACCTGTTCGCTGATTACACGACTATGATGGGTCTCATCAGAAAGAATGACGAGTCAGTATACAGAGGGGAGGTGCAGCGGCTAATGGACTGGTGTTAAGTAAACAATTTGTCTCTGAACGTGGACAAAACCAAAGAGATGGTTGTCAACTTCAGAAAGACAAAATGTGATCCCTCGCCACTGAACATCGACAATTCTGCTGTAAAGTACACAAAATTTCTTGGCATTAACCTGGCGGATGATCTCACCTGGTCCATCAAAACCAGCTCCATGACCAGGAAAGCCCAGAAGCATCTCTACTTCCTATGTAGTCTGAGAAAAGCTCATCTTCCACCACCCATCCTCATCACATTATACAGAGGAGTCATTGAGAGCATCCTAAACAGCTCTATCACTGTCTGGTTTGGAAACTGCACTGTGTCAGATCGCAAGTCCCTTCAGCAGTGAGTGAAGACAGCTCAGAAGATCATCGGTGTGTCTCTTCCCTCCATCTCGGACATTTACACCACACGCTGCACTCGCAAAGCACTCAGCATTGTGGGTGATCACACACACCCATCACACACACTCTTCAACCTTCCGCCATCTAGCAAAAGATATCGAAGCATTCAAGCCATTACATCCAGACTCTTACAACAGTTTCTTCCCTCAGGTGATCAGACTCCTCAACAAACAGAGTTTGAGCTGAACACACACACATTCCCTGTTTATGAAACTTTTATAAATACTACCTCATTCAGCAGAATGCCACTTTATAAATTGAACATGGCTATTACAGTGTCTCCCCCCACTCTTCCCCTGTACTTACTGTTTTGCACTGTCTGGTTTTACTGTTCATACTGTTGTGTCTTTATTGTTTTGTATTGTCTGTATTTTTTGTTCGTACTGTCATGTATTATTGGTTGTACTGTTGTGTATTTATTGTCTGGTTGCGCAAGTTTACACAAGTGCACTTTAATGTTGTGTGTAGCACCTTGGTCTGGAGGAACTTTGTTTTGTTTCACTGTGTACTTTAACACTTTATATGGCTGAAATGACAATAAAACTACTTGAAACTTGAGACCGGGTTACTCCTAATGAGAACCTCAACATCTTAACCTCTGCCAACTCCAGCTTTGCTTCCTGTTGCTTAGTCGTTGCCACTGTCTCCAAACAATACACCAAGGCTGGTCTCACTACTCTCTTTTAAATCTTTCCTATCACTTTTGCTGCAACCCTTTTGTCACACATCACTCCTGACACTTTTCTCCATCCACTCCATCTTGCCTGTACTCTCTTCTTCTCCTCTTTCCCACACTTCCCATCTGCTTGGACAGTTGATCCTTAGTATCTGAATTCCTGCACCTTTGTGATCACTTCTCCCTGTAGCCTGACTGTTCTACATGAGTCCCTCTCATTCACACACATGTATTCTGTCAGTTAACTTTCATTCCCCTCCTTTCCAGAGCATACCCCCACCTCTCTAAGTTCTCTTTTAGCTGTTCCCTGCTCCCACCACAGATTACGATGTCATCTTCAGACATCGTAGTGCATGGTAATTCCTGTCTGACCTTCACCAGAGCAAACAAGAAGGACATCAGAGCCAATCCTTGATGCAGGCCCACCTTTACCTTGAGTCTGTTACTCCTAGAGCACATCCCACTACTATCATGTTCTCATACATGTCCTGCACCAACCTAACGTACACAAAGACACAGTGTAGCTCTTTCTGGCCTTCTCAAAAATCTCATTGAATAATCTAGTCAAATCCATCTTTCCGTCACCCTCTCCTCATCTGTCAGTATCTTTCCATTTCTATCCTTAATCAACCTGACATGTTGCATATACTTTCCTGCTCTATTTCTCTGCCTCAAAAGGTGATACAACTCCTTCTCTCCTTTTTTACTGTCTAACCTCTCGTACGACTTATCATATGCCTTCTGCTTGGCTTTTGCTATCTCCCTCTGTGTCCTAGGCTTCATAGGACATTTTTATACTTCTGCTTACTCTCTTCAGTCCTCTCCCTGTCCCATTTCGTCTTTGCTAACCCTTTTTCTCTGAAATACCTTCTGCAATTCTTTGTTCCACCACCAAGTTTCCTTGCGGTCTAGCAGACACGCCAAGTACCTTCTGCTTGTTTGTCTAATCACTGTTGCTGCTGCTACCCAGTCATCAGGAAGCTCTTTACTACCACCTAAAGCCTTTCTCAACTCCTATCGGAACTCCTCACAGCATTCATCCTTTCTCGACTTCGATCATTTTGTCCTCTCCTCTACACTTGCCCTCTTCCTCTTACTAACCACTAGAATCATCCTACAAACCACCATCCGATGTCTAGATACACTATCCCCTGCCACTACTGTACCTTAATACCACTATCATCTCCAATCTCTTTCAAGCAACCTTGTCTACATATTATGTAGTCTACCTGTGCCTCCACTCTTGTAGGTCACCCTGTGCTCCTGCTTCTTTTGGAAATATCCCCTTAACAGCAAACTTGCCCATAAACTCCTCATGTCCTTTCACCAACATGCTCATTAAAATCTACCCTAATCACCACCCTCTCCTCTCTGGGAATGCTCTCTACCACTTCATCTAGCTTCCTCCAGAAACTCTTTCTCCTACAACTTACAGCCAACTTGTGGTGCATTGCCGTTGACCATTCACTATTACAAAAACTTTAAAATCATTACCCTATCTGACACCCTTTTCACCTCAACAACACTCTTTGCATAGTACTCCTTCAGGACCGCCCCAACTCCATTTCTCTTCTTATCCACACTATGATAGAACAGTTTAAAACCTGCACCAATGCTTCGAGCCTTGCAACCTTGCTTACCACTTTATCTCCTGCATACACAAAATATCCACCTTTCTTTCTCTATCAGTTCTCTACCTTTCCTTATCATCATCCCTACATTCAGGTTTGCTACCTTCGGTCCTACCCTCTTGACACCTTAGTTCTCTCTCCGTCTCCTCACATGCTTTCCGACAATACCCTGTTTGCCACCAGTACTGTTGGTGGTCGTAGTTAACCCGGGCCGCGACCGTTCCGGTATGGATGAACATTTATTACCTTGCATTTTAGTTTTGGCAAACATTTTATGCCGCATGCCATTCCTGACGTAACCCTCACCATTTACCCTGGCTTGGGACCGGCACTAGAAATACACTGGCTTGAGCTCTAAATGGCTGGTTTTCCAGTATGTCTTAAGTATTTGTCATTAATTCTATTTTAGGTGCATTGATCAGAATGTTATATTCCTTTGCAGCTTTCTCACTGTGAAATGCCAGGTCATGTAGCTCATATTTTTATTTGTCCAATAAGACAATGTCATAAGCATATCTGAGATGAGTTTTTCTTGGATGTTGAACAATCCTGGTAATAAGTTGCATCCTTGTTGGACTCCTTTTCTGACAATTAATCATGCTGATGTGTGTTTCGCTGTCCTTACTGCTGAATGCTGTTGACTTTATAGATTTCTGAGCAATTGGAGAAGGTGTAAGAGGAAACCGATCTCAAGCATGGTTGTGCACAGTTGTCCATGCTTAACTTCAAAAAAAAAAAATACAGTGCCTGATACCTTTCTCTTGCTTTCTCCAGGTTCAAACAGAGGTTTGAGGTCTGATCCCTTATTCCTCGTCTTCACACTTGTTCTTAGGAAATCTTTCCTTCAAGCTTGGTCTGCTTCAAGATCACTTGCAACAGGTTCTTGCATGTATGTGAGACCAGTGTAGTGGCTTCATTGGCGCAAGTCACCTTTCTTAGCCACTGGAATGATGACTGACTGTGTCCATTTTTCTGGTCAGATTCTATATTCCCACACTTCCACACTTTTTGTGTTTCTATTCTTGTTCAGTTTTTGTTGTAGATTTTTAAAGTGTCTTCTTAGACGATTTCAGCACGACAACCTACTATGTGGTATTGCTGGTCAGTTCTAAGCTTTTCGTAGTACAGCTAAATTGGCTTCTTCACTTGTTTATATTTGAACATCATCTTTATTGTCAATCTGACAATCTGATTCACAGTCTAGACTGAGGCATGTGCATGCATTATGGATTGACTGTTCTAACGGCCTGTTCTACATTTTATCCATGAAAGAGTGCACATGGCTCAAAACTATGGTGGTTTAAAATGCAAGTGATGATGGTTTGATATAAATGGGCACATAAAAAAATTCCCTCTGTTGATTGGCCACTTGTGTTCTGGTATCCATGATTGTAATGACCAATATTTACCGGGGTTAGACAATGAAACACTTGATTTTAGACCACAATAATTTATTAGTATGGTGTAGGTCCTCCTTTTGCGGCCAATACAGCATCAATTCGTCTTGGAAATGACACATACAAGTCTTGCACAGTGGTCAGAGGGATGATTTTAAGCCATTTTTCTTGCAGGATAGTGGCCAGATCACTATGTGATGCTGGTTGAGGAAAACGTTTCTCTTATCTCTAAGTAGTCTGTCCATTCTGCAATGACCTCTTTTATCAAAAAGGTGTTTCCTTCCTCCAAACTACCACACTCTGGATGTTTCTTATTTACACAATTTTGAGTTAATTCAAGACACCATATTGTATAAAACCCAAGAAGATAAGCAGTTATAGAAGTACCGACTTGCTCCAACAAAAATGCCAATAATAAATATAATAATAAAAATAAAATAATAATAATAATAATAATAATAAAAATGCCATTGTTCTAATGCCTGTTTTTCAGAGGTTTTTAAGTAGCAGGTACATTTAATCCATGAAAGGCAATTGAACAGGTGTACCTAATAAAGTTGCATGTGAGTGTATGTATGTCTTAATTGATTGTGTACAACCTCATTTAAAATGGCATTTTTGTGTGATTTGTGATAGGACTCATTTAATAAGAAAAAAGTTTTAAAAAAATATTCTTCAGCAAATGATGCTCTGTATTTTACTGAATACTTCTTCTTCTTTCGGCCCCTCCCTTTTAACAGGGGTTTCCTTCACCAACATGCCCATTGGAATATGCAAATGTTTTACGCCGGATACCCTTGTATTTTACTGAATACATCATCTGCAATAACAATCTTATTTAACACAAATTAATGACAAGGTCGTAACTGTAACTGTTGATTTTCCTGATTATTTGTTGAGTGTATACTTATATAAAAAAAAATCTATATTATTAACACGCTGAGAATTAATGTAGTGTCGAGGTTCTATTTGCTTTTTTATATATTATTCCTTTGTTCTATAATGTCAAGCATGGCAAATGCAATTCAGTAATTAAGACCATTTATCCAGCAGGGACCAGCTAATTAAATCCTCATAAAAGCAAGTACATGGCACATCAAACCACACCAATGAGAGTTTGCTTCTTTCTATGGAATTTGTAGCAATATACTGAATTTTAAGCTAATGTAAGCTAATGTAATTAAATAGAACCATTCAGTTTTAGCTAAAATATCTCATTCTTAGTTAAATAGTGTCATACAAAGACAAGAATAAAAATAATCTAGTTACAAATCTTTAGAATGATTTTAAGAGAATGTTAGCAACTGCCCAGCTCTCAAGCTCATCACTGCTACACATCTCAAAAAAGTTGGGAAAAGGCCATCTTTATCACTGTGAGACATCCCCTTTTCTCTTTAAACGTATGTAAACTGAAGAAACAAGTTGCTCAAGTGGAGGAATAGGAATGTTAACCCATTCTTGTCTAATGTAGGATTCTAGTTGGTTAACTGTCTTAGGTCATTTTGTCATATCTTCCGTTTTATGATACGCCAAATATTTTCTATCTGGACTTCAGGCTGGCCAGTTCAGTACCCGAACCTTCTACACAGCCATGATGCTGTAATTAATTCAGTATGTGGTTTGGCATTATGTTGGAAAATGCAAGGTCTTCCCTGAAAGACATGTCATCTGAATGGGAGTATTTTGCGCTAGAAGCTGGATATAACAGCATTAATTATAACAGCATTAATTTCAGCATTCAGCTTCTAGATGTGTGAGCTGCCCATGCCACATGCACTAATGCAACCCCATAGCGCTAATAACAACTTGTGTCATACTTCTCATTTTTAGTCCGAATGATACAGCGTCCCTTCCATAAAGAACTTCATATTTTTATTAGTTTGACCACAGAACAGTTTTCCATCTTGCCACAGTCCATTTTAAATAAACCTTGGCCCAGAGAAGACGTCTGTGCTTCTGGATCTTGTTTAAATCCAGAGTTTAAGCTGGCAAGAGCGGATAGCACGGTGAATTGTGTTCACAGATTATGTTGTCTGGAAATATTCCTGAGCCCATTTTGTGATTTCCAATACAGAAGCATGCCTGTATGTGATGCAGTGCCGTCTAAGG
>JAOUQV010000007.1:4843463-4855561 GCA_028565295.1 Aspidoras spilotus | reverse complement strand
ATCACCTCTACTTTTCACCTCCACTTTCCATGAACCTGGCTCCCTGCTTTTATGCCTAGTGTTACTGAGGGAATTTGATGAATCATAGACATGGAACAGGTGAAGGCCAGCTGCCTCAAGAAGATCTGGGAATGATCATGTAAAAGGAGAACCTGAGAATACAGATTGTGAGTGGGGATTTCTCACTAACAATGACCCCAGCTAGACTACATCTTGTCTTGACAGTGGTTTTTGAGAAGCTATTAACGGGAATTATTTTAGACAGATTTAATTTCAAATCAGTACAATCCTACCATAATAAACCGTATAAGTATTTTACTGAGTTTTAAGCTTAATAAGCTTGTTGTATTGTGAGTGCAAACATTCCTATGTATCATCCTACATATACAGTATATCCCAAGTATGGTAAATGCTGTGTTGAGTACTCTCTGAACTCAGCTTGTAAATTTACTGCAAGGTCAGTTAGGGTACAAGAACATGCTGCTATAGTTTCACAAATGATTAAGTATTTACAATGGGGCTATTCAGCTTAAATCAGTTTAATACAATGGCTCATACAGAACAAGAAACATGATAAAATGTTATAAGGGCCAATTAAACAAGAGAATAACTGTATACTATATTGTTCTTTATGTGTTTATAGGGTGTTTTGCAGAGAAATTTTAAAGATTTCTTTTTATAAGAAAATACATTTGCAAATTTTAAATATGCTTTCTTTAAAGGATATTTTGCATTTAAAGCTGGGTTTTTCTCCTCTTGCTTTAGTCATTCCATTTAAACATAATCTCACTGTGATTTTGAAGGGCGGCACAGTGGAGAAGTATATAGTGCAGTGTTAGAGCAAGAAGATTCCGGGTTCGCGCCCTGGGTGAGCCGACTTGGGAAATTCCTGTGTGGAGTTTTCATGTTTTATCTATGTTTGTGCAGGTTTTCTCTGGGTGCTCTGGTTTTCTGCCGCATTCCAAAGACACACATGATAGGTTAATTGGTGACTCTAAATTGCCTGTTAGTGTGTGATTGTATGTGCACCCTATGATATCTAGAGTTGTTCCGGTCCTAGTGCCCAGAGTTGCTGGGCAGGCACTGGCTTCCCTGTGACCCTATACTAGGATTAAGCTGGTATAGAAAATAATGGAATAAATGTGATATAAATGTAAAGTAAATTGGCAGAATGGCAAAAGTTTTATGCCTGGCAATGGTTTGTTTGGCCCTCTTTTCCTCATATTCTATTTAAGCTCCTAATAACTGTTTAACCTTGCTCCTTTTCATAAACAACAAGCAAAATTTCACAAACAAAATACACCGTGATTGTGAATGTCACATGATTCTTTTTGACATGCCATCCAAATTTAAAAAAAAGTGAACAAAGGGGTTTTCTATTTAAATTTTGTCTAATGTTGAATTCATTAGTCCTCTGGAGAACATATGAGTGTAATCCTGAATTTTTGAACCATTAGCTTTCATATTTTTTCACTTCTTTTTTCTGCAGTCTGCAATAAGCATGTGGAAGGAAATGTGATTACTTTGAACCTTGTTTTTGAAGAACACATGATGCTGGTTTGCTAATGAGGCAGGAGAATGTAAATAAAATGTAAAAATGGAGAAATCTCTCTAGACATGCATGTAAATGGTTGCAACAAGCCACACAGGTATATATTCTACAGAACTCTGAAGTCTCTCTTGATCACCTTGAATGAAGAATTTTAAAATACTGAGCTTTGGACACTGAAGTAGTTATTTGCTTCCACATCTGAACCACATGATCTAGCAGATGATTCTTCCTGCTTTAATGCATATGAGATCTGGTGTTTTGCATTGGTCTCTAGGGGATTATACAGGGAAGAGAGCACAGATAAGACTCTTTGCTTTTGGGTCAGCTAGGTCAATCTGAAGCCACGGAAATGGTGACTTATGTGCATCAGGATGTTTTCCGGTGCTGGTTGGAAAAAAGTGTGTTTGTCCTAATGAATTCCATACCCAGATTTTATATAGGAATTAAAACTAAATAAATAACAACTTGGCAATGTTTATTACTTCTGGACTGCAAGTTCGTTTTAGGTCAGCAAATGAGTTACTGAGCAACGCTGAGCTACACTGAGCTATGTTTTTAATAACATGGACTCTGTTTTTATATCTTTTTTTATATTGCATGGACTGTGGCAGTTTTGCACACTTGAATCTGTGTGTGTTCAAGCAGGGGTAATGTGATCACTTATCCCGGTGGGCCATAGGGGTGAGGAGACTGCTGACATGGTGGGGTCATACAGACAGAGGAAGTCTCATCTCTTGTATTGGATCCATGCTTAATTAAATAGCCAACTTGCTACTGCTGACTGCTAAATAGATAGAGAGCGACTGTAAGAGAAAGAGAGAGAGAGAGAGAGAGAAGTTTAGAGCATCGAAGGCAGTTGTAACAGGTGGTATGAGGCAGAGCATTGACAGCCCATGCTGTTCGATTCAAAGGCATATGTGGGGTCAGGGTTATGAGCTAAGCATACTGGGGATGAAGAACAAAATAACATTGCTCACCATGGCTATTGTCCTATTGGCTATTGTGCTGGTAAATACACAATGAAAAATTATTAAGACTTATTTGCATCGTTAAATTTCTGCAGATCATTCTTATTCCAGAGGCACACAGCTATAGGTTTGTGTGTTTATTCCAAATAAGTCCAATAAGGAAACTCTGCAGCTGATTACTTTGCAGCACACAGATTGCAAATTTGATTCGCTTCCCTCTAACTAATTTCTCTTGTCGCTCACTATTCAGCTTTAGAAAAGAGACAAGAAACCAGCAAACAAGAAAATAGCTGTAATTAAAGCAAATATTTTGTCATGTTAGAGAAGCAGCAGTCATTGAGGAGCTGTGTTTTTTAATTGATCTCATGCTGTGTGTATTTTTTCACTGCCTAAAAGTATACTTTGACAGATTCTTGCAGTAATTTTGAATTTGGTCTTTTTTTATAATTCATTATTATTCCCACAAGATCAAAAGTCGATTCTACTTATTGTGCAGAGCAGTTTAATAAGACTGGAATTACTCCTTTAATCTATTCTGCAAATACACAGACAGTTAGAAGAAGAAGCCTTTAAGGATAATTGTATTTCATTTGGAAGAGGTTTGAGTTCAAATATTAGACTTTACAAAATAAGAATCTTTCATTTCAGCATCTCTGAGCTAAGATGCTTCAATGCACGGGGCTGGAATTGTCGAGAAATAGCAGAGAAATTACAATCAGTTTGCTAGCCTTTGTTTTGTTAGGGTACTTAGCTATCTGGCCTCTTAGATACTTCAGTTCATTTTGTAAATGCTTTAAGAGCCTGCACAGTGAGTAGCCCAGGAATTGAACGACTGATTGCTATTCTCTTGCTTCAATACCAACAGCCACGTGAGGGAGGGGAGAGAAGACAAACAGCCAATCTCTGCAGTTAATAGGTACACTCACTGACCTGTCTCATGTCAGGAAGGTCCCGGGTTTGATTTCTTAGGTGAGGAAGCCTGAGTACTTTAGTTTGCATGCTCTTCCTATATGTAGGATTCTGTTTATGTGCTCTATTTGCTTCCCACTGTTAAAAAATACCTGCTTGCTAAGTGAATTACAGATACCAAATCCCCAATACCTGTTCTTGAATATAATCCTGTGCGTCATGACTATAGATTATTAAAATAAACTATTTGAACGTGTGAAAAGTGATGAAAAGTAAACAAATCTTGTATATCATTTGTAAACAAAAAAATCCTAAAAATACATGAATCATTGAAATAGAATTCATACTGATGTTAATCTCAGTAAAAAAAAAACAGCATAACAATACACATGCATTCAGTCTGAAAGCTTGACCTGAATAATTTATGAAACATAAAGACGAGGTGTATAAAAATAATTGGTTATTCCAGCAGTTATACAAGAGTATGCACTCGTTGACGTTCTAAAAGCTTGAAAGACTTCCAGTTACAAATGAGACTTTTACAGATATGTCTGATCTGTATGAGGAAGTATGTCAGGGCTTTTATGATTTTGTCTGTACGTCTTTATGAACATTCTCGTGCAACCATGGCAGAATTTAGATCGCCTATAGCCTAATGGCAGAATAGTGGCAGGGCAATGTTTAATAGCATCCCCAGCAGACAAATCACTGATGCATACTAGAACCAGGGAAAAAATAATATCCTATTATACAGCTATACTCCATCATATTACATGAAATAAAGTAGGCAGGATAATCAAGTGTCATTTCCTAAAGAGGCATCCTTTTCCATATGTGTACATTAGTGTTGTTGGCGTCAGGTCGCTGGGCCATTAAGCTGTTTGAAGTAGATAAAAAAACCTAAAAGAACCAACAGTTTAACAGCAAAAGTGGCTAAAATGTCAGGGCAGAATCACAGAGTCAGTCTTGGGATGTGCTTTGAATTATTAGTGAAAAAAGGGGTCATACATTCCAAAAAAGTTGGGACAAAGTACAAACTATAAATAAACACAGAATGCAATAATTTAGAAATCTCAAAAACTGATATTGTATTCCCAATAGAACATAGACAACATTTCAAATGTTAAAAGTGAGACATTTTGAATTATTTTGCCAAATATTGGCTCATTTGAAATTTTGTGACAGCAACACTTCCCAAAAAAGTTGGGATGGGGCAATAAGAGGCTGGAAAAGTTAAAGGTACAAACAATTGCAATTCATTAGGTCAATTGGCAATAGGTCATTAACATGGTTAATGGTTATAAAATCATTATAAAACTGGTTATAAAAAGAGCATCTTGGAGAAGCAGCGGCTCTTAGATGTAAAGTTTGGAAGAGGATCACCAATCCCTCAATTTAGCTGTTGCCAGATAAAATGCTATAGTTCAAAGAAGAAGCTGTATCTAAACAAGATCCAGAAGTGCAGATGTTTTCTCTGGGCCAAGGCTTATTTAAAGTGGACTGTGGCAAAGTGGAAAACTGTTCTGTGGTCAGACGAATCAAAATTTGAAGTTCTTTATGGAACTCAGGGACGCCGTGTCATTAGAACTAAAGAGGACAAGGACAACCCAAGTTGTTGTCAGTGCTCAGTTCAGAAGCCTGCATCCCTGATGGTATGAGGTTGCATTAGTTTGTGAGGCATGGGCAGCTTATAGATCTGGAAGGACACCATCAATGCTGAAAGGTATATCCAGGTTCTAGAGCTCCCTTCCAGACGATGTCTCTTTTAGGAAGACCTTACATTTTCCAATATGACAATGCCAAACAACATACTGCATCAATTACAGCATCATGGCTGCGTAGAAGAAGGGTCCGGGCACTGAACTTTTACCCATAGAAAACATTTGGTGCATCATAAAATGCAAGATATGACATAAAAGACCTAGGACAGTTGAGAAATTAGAAGCGAATGTTATACAAGAATGAGTTAACAATCCTATCCCACAACTTGAGCAACTTGAGTCTCCTTAGTCCCCATACGTTTACAGACTGTTGTAAAGAGAAAAGGGGATGTCTCACACTGGTAAACATGCCCTTGTCCCAACTTTTTGAGATGTGCTATTGACACGAAATTTAAAATCACCAAATTTTTCTTTTTAAATTATACATTTCCTCAGTTTAAACATTTGATATGTCATTGATGCTCTGAATAAAATATGGAATTTTGAAACTTCCACATCACTGCATTCTGTACTTTGTTCCTACTTTCTTCGGTTGGAAGAAATCGGTTTGTACATCAGAAGTCTACATCTGAGGCTTAATTCTTACATCAGCTAACATTTATTAAAATTTTTTGTTAATTAATAATGTTAGAAAATAATTATTAATTAACATATGGTAACCAAATTACAGTTCTTAAAAAGATTTATAAATGAATGATAATTTTGTATCTTATCAAAGCATCATTTTATTTGCCACAAGAGGTCATGTGATATCTCAATTGTAATTATCGGTTGGGACTGGTGCAATCTTTTTTTATCAAAACACTGAAACAAGGTAAACAAAGGTTTTTTTTCAACCTAACTCATATGTTTAACTGTTAAGCCACAATTATGCATGGCTTTATGTCCCACTTAATTCTAGTTCATTCCGGTTCTTTTGGTCCACCCAGATGGCCATGTAGCAGTAAACAGGGTTAAAGAGGGACATATGCAGGTGAAAAAGGAGCTTTGGTAGTACAAAGTTATCTGCAGCCCATCTTGGTTACTTATCGACATTTAATCTCATCACCATTACTAGATTAAAATAATCCAGTGTCTAATGGTCTGTATCTGAATAAAAAGAGCCCTGCTTGGGGTTTTAAGGGCATTCATTGTCATAAAAAATAGTCTTCCATTTTGCTCTTGTGAATTTCTCATCACTTCATCACTGCCACATTTGTTCCTTACTCAGCCGTTAGCAGGCCAGCCTTCTGTCCAGTATTGTTCAGATAATCACAGTATTCACATGGCTAAAAACAATTTAACAATGTAGTAGATTGTGCGTGTGTGTATATTTTTTTGGCTTTGTTGGCTTTGTTGGCTCCAGACGCTTGATTGCCTGTAGAGAATATGTCATGTCCCTAAGCCTGTCTTTTGAAGCAGCGATGGACTTTGAGCTTTGAGTCTCTTTAGAAAATAGCTAGGGAAATTTAGCAAAAAAAAAATTCTCAAAGACTTTATAATCCAAACGTCTACCTTCTCTTCAAAGAACTAGAAAATTGAAGCTTGTCGTTGCCGATTAGAGGGAGTACATTTACCTAGATTATTTATATAGTAGCACAAATATTTCTTCCGCTCAAGTTAAGATGATTTAAGTAACTATTGTCGGTCTGCTTGAATTTTTAATGATCTGCTGCAGCCTGTGAGATAAAGGTTTGCTGTGTATGTGACAGATATTACTTTTAGGGTCAGTATTTCATTTTCTTTACAATGGTAATGGTATTGCCACAGTAACTTGATCTGAAATGACTCAGGAAGCCTAAGGAATACTGGGAATCATATTTAGTTAAGCAGGTGTTTGGAATGGATGCTTTCAAGTTACCGTATCTCTCATTCAGTAATGTCATCTAAAATGCTGCTCCACCACAAATGCTGGCTGTTCATTTACTCAGTACTAATTAACTAACTAGAGCGAATCACTAACTAACTAGTGATTACTGATATTCTAGCAACAAAATGGAAGAGTCTGTAGAAAATATTTTATTCATTTTCTATACCCGCTTAATCCCAGTTCTAGGCTCACAGGAAGCCAGTTACCACCTGGCAACTCTGGGCACAAGGGCAGGAAGAATCCTAGACAGGGCACCAACACACACACATTCACACACTAGGAGGCAATTTAGCCTATTAACCTATCATGCACCAATTTACCTATCATGTCTTTGGAATGCAGCAGGAAACCGGAGTACCTGAAAAAAACCCATGCGAACACGGGAAGAACATGCAAACTCCACACAGAAAAGACACTTCACCTGGATCTTGAACCCGGATCCTCTTTCTGAGAGGCTGCAGCATTAAGTACTGAGCCACCGTGCCGCGCTGTAGAAAATCTTAAAGCAATCAATTTTAAAAAGGTCTTAGGTCCGTTTGCCAAACGTTAGCACCCTACACACAGGAAGTGCTATATTTCCACTTACACATAAATAAAATCTCAGAGGCTTAAGCATGTCGATTCCCAGTAACTAACACTCCTGGCTTTTATCAACAGCGCACGCGCTACAAACGGAGATATCCAGGCTGCCACTTATATTAGTATTAGTAAGTATTTTTATTAGTAAGTATCGGAGAAACATTCCTACCTGCTTGGTAGCATCTACTTTAAGATTCTACAACAATATTATTCAGATGGTAGATGTTTACATGCATACATCTGTATGTATCCATATAAATGGCCCACCTTGTATATAAGATATATATATATATATTAATATAGATATATACAAAATAAAAGGTTACTTTAAGGAGTGATTTTCGTTGTTTGGGTTACAGGTCACAGTCACCCTTTTAGCTCTGGAGTATGACCCTAGTCCCAGTTGGACCCGTCTCTCGAATCCCATCCTCCCTTCTTCCCCTCGTTCAGATGTGTGGATTTCTCCCCCACTCATCTTTTCTCCTGCTTAATGAGAGCCACCTCCAGTGCAGCACATGCAACCATGCCATAAAGCTCCTACATTTATTACATCAATTTGTCGCCATGACACCTCCAGATATATGCGGTAGGGGCTACTTCACAGCAAGTGCCAGCATATTTTTGATGCTTTCAAGAGCATCGAAATGACATACATTGACAGCAGGTCTTGTCAAGTCTTCCCATTTTTTAATTAACAGTTTTCGTGTCAGTTTGTTATGGCCGCATGCTTCCAGGGATGTATTGGGCTTGTAAACCACTGAAATATTACTCATTATTTCTGAGCACACAGACTGTGGACTCAGACGCTTTATGGCTGTCTGCTCATAAAATCCTTGTCTGTAACCAAAACCACAAACCAAGCAATAACCTTGCACACAACTGTTTTTGTTTTATTTTTATTAACATTTATTAACATTTATACACCATGAATGCCCTATGTTTGTTGCATGTGTATATATTGTACATTGGTGTGTATGCACTGTATATTTCAAACCAACAGCATGGTGAAAATTTGAATGCCAACATTTTATAACTTTTAACAAATTTTGAGAGAATTGTGTTGTTGCCTGCTGCTAAGCTTTATTATGTGAGGTCACAACACATTTCGTTTACAGTGGAAATAATTTTTCATACTCAGTTGCCACAACAATGTACACAGATGCTTCTCATCAATCAGCTGTTAAAGGGGCAAGCTGTGGTCTCACTAACAGGACTCAGGTGATAGCTAAGCGACATCTTCCAAATGAGAGCCTCGACAAAGACACACATTCGCAAACCTTTAGAGGCGTCTTTGATCCTATCGGGCATTGAAATGATGATGAAACATCAAGGGGAGCACGCCTCTCTGTATTTGTGTGTGTGTGTGTGTAGTTAGTTTAGATGGCTTTCTGGTGGGGGTGGGGTATAAGGAGGTGGGCAGATGTCCAGATTGCACGTGCCTTTTAGTTTCAAGCAGACACCTTCGTACTGCCTTCCCCCATTGCATACATTTACACGCATCCCCATCCAGTCAGTAGCTTGGATTGCCCCAAGGGCTTCATGCTTTATGACAGCTGTGTTCTAACACCAGGGTTTGCTTCTCTCATCACTGGCTATAAGTGTGTCCCAACACAGTAAGAAGAGAAAGACTAATTTATCCCAGAAGAGGAGAGAGAAGATTAGTAAAACTTTTTAAGAGCCTCAAAGCAACGAAAATTTCAAAACTACTGAAACAGGCAATTATTCAAGCAATTACCCACTAAACTGAATACAGAAATAATTATTCGGACAAAGGGTTTTGTATATTTCTTGGTTATATGACAATATGATGTATTATATCATTTTGTCCAAATTATTTTTTCTGTATAATTTAGGCAAAATACATATTGAACCCGGACCTTCTTTCTGTGAGGCAGCAGCCTTACCCACTGCATCCCCTGTAAAAACGATTTTTAACTCTTGGTATGAATTACACATTATTAGCCAATCAACAATATTCAGTCTCTTCTCTTTTTGCTAAGATTCTTCTGTACAAATGCTCTTCTTTATCAACCATCTCTTTTGTCGATTGTCACTTTGTCTGGGGTTTCAGAATCTGAGAGATGTCTGGCCGTGTGGTTTCTCACATAAAGAGATGGCAGTAGAGATGTGATTTCTAGTCTGTTTCACCTTGCTGTTTCAAGTAGGAGGATATTGAGATATTCCTTTGATGTGAGATAGAGACAGACTTATTTATATAAGACACATCAGCTCCCTCAGAGCTGCAGTAATTGTGTCAGTGCCACGAGAGAGCAACTTTTCTTGAATAGAAAAAAATAACAGCGACAGCTTGAAAGGAAACACTCCGAATAGCAGTCTTTTTAAATCTTTTATCTAAAATACCTGCCATAATAGTATCTTTCTTGCTTGTCATTTGTTTTTTTCCAGACATGTGTCTTTAAAAGTGTTTGTTCACTATTAAACCCATTTGTTTTTTGGGGGGTTACACCCAGTCTGACCTGAGATTTGGGTGCTGGGTGGAAGATCAGTTAGATAAGATCAAAAATGGCCCTAGATGAATGGTTTGCTAAATATGGTAAATATGACCCCTGGGTAAAAGAGGGTGGGTAAAGAGGGGGTTGATATATTCTTTAAGCAGGTGTCCAGATGCCACAGGACAAACACATCCTTTTTCTTGGTAAGCAGACGAGAGGGCTGAGTGACCAACAGCCAAGCCTTGAGCTCTCCATATGTCCACACACTCATGTGATTATTGGCTTTATTGATCAGCGCACCATTTACTTGTATTTCTAACATCTACCACCTGTTCACATCCGTCACTGAACAAAGGTGGCATTTTCTCCTCTCATAATAACCTGGGGGTCGATTCTGCCAAGGCCTTAGTGGAAGTGAAATGAAAAGAAAAAGACAAAAATACAGTTCAGAACAGTTAATGGGAAAACAGTTTGAATAAAAGTTGAGTGAAATGAGCAGTGTATTACTTTCTTTTTTATGATTTAGCACAAGTGAACCGAATCATCTGTGACCATGTTAGACATTTAGCATTGATGCCACAGTTCTTTGTGCACTTCCTGTAAAAACTCACATCACAATGAAGATAGTTAACATAATGTAGACTAGCAAATTAAAGCATTGCTTTCATGACTAGAATTTAAAAGCATTAATTTAAATATTAACTCTAATATATGATCTGCCCTAATGAAGCAAGGTTTTGAATGTGTGTGCGTGTGTCAGGCTTGAGATGAAAAGGACAGATTGAATGACGTCTTGCTTAAATGCATGCAACAAGAGTCTAAACATAATTATCCCCAACCTTTTTTCAGAAAGAATTATATTGATTCCAAAAATCTCTGAAACTTGAAAAGAGACAAAACCAGTGGTATATGCATGGTGAGGAATTATAAAGCATTTAATTAAACAATTCAAAACAACCAAATGCCTGTAAATATTGTGTGGTGCTTAATCCGGGTTTTAGCTCAGATGGTTAAATCTCACCTTGTTGAATGTCACCTTAAACCTATTATAGTAAGCTTATTAGGATTTTAGACAGAGGGCAGAGAGGTCTGAATTGAGGCAGAGAGCATGCCTTAAGGGAGGAGTCTCAAATGCAAACCAGCCATAGTGGCACACTGCTAAAGAAGTCTTCAAATGTGACTGTCTGCTGTTCTTCTATTGATTTTTATGAATCTTTTCTCCTGTCCATGACTCACTCAGACAAATAGACTCATTACGATAGAGGCAGATTGGCTGGGTTAATGTCGCCGATGAGGCATTCAACATTTCTCGCCCTGCCGAATCTCCATCTTAAAATGAATGAAGGTTTCGGGATGAAGAATTGATTTTGCGATAGGGAAAAGGTTGCGAGTCGAGGGATTTATTAGCAATGCCCATCAGAATGCAGCCATGTCGGCTGGAGGAAGGGTAATTGAAATGGACCATAGTGTTCACAGGTAGGATTACACTACCACTATTATGCACATTGAGTCAGAAAGAGAGATGGACAGACAGACATACTGAGGCAGTTCCTTCGATGCTGGCACTCGAGTCAGGGTGAGGGTCACAAGCTTTATCCTCCTCCCCCAGAGCTTTATGGACAAATGGCAGAGCCTAATCAAGCTCTAGGGTGTGTGTGTGTGTGTATGTGTATGTGTGTGTGAGTAGGTTATGGCAGAAGGGACGAACCTGGCCTAGACCTGGTCTCATTCTCTTGTAACAGAACATATGAGAAAAAAATCCATGAAGTGGCTAAGATTACGTTTTAGTCATTAACTAATACATCCTGGCTTCTCTGTCAAGTCACGACTCTGTGTACGTGTTCATTAGGAATGAATGTGAAACTTAAGTAGGCGACAAGATGTCTGACTACTGTATATTAAATGTTTAAGATTATAACTATTTCTTAAATAATTCACTGATTATGTAACTTTATCAATTTAAATTGATATCATCCAACATAATCCTGAAATTAGATTAGATTAGATTAGATTCAACTTTATTGTCATTGTACAGAGTACAGGTACAGAGCCAATGAAATGCAGTTA
>JAOUQV010000007.1:4784043-4796915 GCA_028565295.1 Aspidoras spilotus | reverse complement strand
TTATTACAAATAAAAAATTATAAACGTTTATTTTTGCATCTGTATCTACTTGGATTTTCAATTGGGTATTGCTTAAAGGTTTTTGGATTTATTCTTTATTTTAAACAACGGGGAAAAGCACTTTTTTTTTATCGGGTTAATGTCGTGTCATAATCCAGCATCATTTTGCAATGTTTGGCTGCAAGGATAAGTCTGCTGTCTCCAATGCCCTCTGTGTTATGTTGCTGGTAGCAGTCTCACTAATGATAATTTAGTCCACATTGTGATGTTGTGCATCCAGTTTATTCGCGGCCTTCCACTTCTTCTGACCTCCTCCACAAGTTATATCATTATACTTCCTTCAGTACTGTCATGTGGGAGATGAGATTTGCTTAAATTGTGCAGTTATATTCTTTGCATCTGCCTGTATGTAGATGTGTGTAGATTGTTTAAATTCTCCAAATACATTCTACTAGCAGAACAATTTACACAATACATATACATGGAAATACATGTAAAGTATATATGAGCACTTATTCTAGATACGGTATATAAACATTTTGGTCATTTAGTATTTACATTTTGGGCAACGTAACAATTCCATTCCTCTACATTATACTTACTGCTCAACTATATTCGTGTGCCAGTTTTATTTAACTAGTTACTTATGACACAGTTTTAAAATACAGCACATTGTTGACTTTGGCTTCTGATGTCTTGCAGAAAGCAGCATTTGTTCATATAGTTATTTCTCTTTCTATTTCGCTTTATTTGTTTTTTTTATTTTTTTTATAAATGTTTAAATGATCCAGTATCAGAAATTAAAGATTAGACAAGATGTCCACAAGCTTGTTTGTGTATGAGAACAGACTTATCTATTATTATCTAGTATATTTATCTGAATATAAAACTCTTCAGAATAGCCCCACCTCCAGCACCTACAACATTAACATGCCGCTCACATATAATGAAACACTATACTGCTACCAATGCTTCATTATTAATAATCTAATGACCTCATCTATAAACGTTTATCAGACAGATAACAATATCAATACTTTTCTTGACTACATTTTGCTGCTAAAAATTATATATTATTACTTGAGTGGAAATTTCCATGTAGGACGTATACAAACTGATGCACATTATATTTACATTTACTTAAGTGATTAACTTGAATATTTTTTTTTCATTCACTGCATTTAAAATAAGAAACTAAATAAAACAAAGCATTGCTTCTGTTTGTCTTTGTATGTGTTTCATATATATTTTCAAATAGTCTCATTCACTTTAAACCTATTTATTTGTATGCACTGTTTTATGTACTTTTAATTTCTTATCAGAACTGACTGTCCTTCACATACTAAGCAAATACCCTTACTCCTCACACAAATATTCTAATAACATTTAAAATTTAAACGATATCCTTCTTACATCACTGTAACTGTGTATCACACACACACTGTATTGTGATATTATACCGTAAGTGTCTGTATATCACATCTAATATACTTCAGGGATTTAGCTTCCTGCCTTTTACCTCCCTGCTATGACACAATGATTTTTTCTGTTTTCTTGTTCCCTTGTACACCCTTGTTTCTGCCAATAAAAATGTACCTTCTGAATAATTGATCCCACTCCCAGTTTCTGTATATTGTAAACATTAATTCCTGATGTAGAACATGTTTTTTGACTGACATTGCTATTATATATTACAAAATAGTTCATGTCAAGATTTAACAGCTGTCTAATCAGAGAGTCATCTGATGAGATGTAATTCGCATTCTGCCTCATTTTATGTTGACAGACGGTTGCCATGTGGACCAGTGCCCATTCCGCGGGCACCGAGCCCTACTCTCACACAGTCCAACTCGAACCTGCCAGCCAATCAGGAGAGCTCTGAGAGTGGAACACCACATCGCACAGCAAACATACGGGACTTAATCCAGGGAGTGACACACAGTGTAGATAATGTCAATGCACCAGGTGTGTATGAGTTTTTTTATTGTTTGTGTTAATTTTGTATGGATGACAAGAATTCTCAAAAGCAGAGGCGTTTAAATTATTCACAGTCTACCATGTGCTAGAATTTTTAGCAGTGAAATAATGTACATAGTACACATTCTAGACCATCAGGCTCTACTGATGCAGAATATCTCAAAGGATTCTTTTAAATTTCACATATGTGTGTATTTTTCCTTGTTAGGAAGAGCGAGAAACTCTACAGGAGAGCAGGCCCAAACTTCTCCTGGACAGAAAGCTCGGGTAAAAAAGAAAACCTCAAAGAGCAGCCAGTACCGCAGAGACATACAAGGAGGTAGGAGCATTTTATATTTAACTCTTTTATAACGTTATGTCTATAGATTGCAAGTCACATACAGTTCTCTGTCTATGTTTGTCTAAAGCAAAAGTAAATTTTTGCCAGATTTTGACCAATTTTAATAAAACTTGGTAAAAGTATAAGGCTATAAAAGCTAGGGCATGATTCAATAACAGGTTTATATATTGCCGGTATTTCTTTAATTTCGCAAAGTTAGTGTAACAGCAAAAGTCACACTGTGTAAATAATGTATAGATCGAGTTACCTCCTGGTGCTAAGGTTTTGTCCCCTAACATATGTATGATGTACTTTTAAACTAGCCCAATTTAAAAATAATTTGAGCAAAATTTGAAATATATGGAATTGTGCATAAAAGATTGATATATATATTTTTTATAATTTTATTATTGGCGGCATGGTAGATTGGAAGTGCTGTTGCCTCACAGATAGAAAGACTTGGGTTCAATATCCGGGTGGGACGAAATTCTTCTTGTAAGTTTGCACGGGTTTTCTACATGTGCTCCGGTTTCCTCCAATTACTTCACATGCTTGGTACTGCTATTAATGACAGGGATGTGTTTTTATGTTTGCGTGTGTGTATGTGTTTGTGCAGAAAGGTTATTAATGGTATATTGGTATATTGGCATTTTATTTTGTTAGTTCAGTAAAAGATACAGAATGTATATACTAACTGGGAGGTTTTATCTCTGTAGATCTGCCTCCTCCCCCTGAACCCCCTCCTGAGGAGGAGCCTGTACAAGTCACAGCTGGGGAGCTGGAGTGTGGACACACATCTTTAGAAAGAAATGGGGGATCGCTGTCCTCTATAGAGAGAAGAGATCAAAAAAACTCAGCTCAAAGATGCAAAGATGGTGAGATGTCTGTTAGTATATGAATGTCATAAGTATACCTTTTCACTGTGTCTGTGAATTATAGCTGTATAATTTACAGGTGCCGGTTATAAATTATAATATCATCAAAAAGTTGATTTATTTCTATAATTCTATTAAAAAAGTGAAACTTGTATATTATGCACATTCATTACACACAGACTGATATAATTCAATTGTTTATTTCTTTTAATTTGTTGATTTATAACTGACATCTAATAAAAAAAACCCAAATTCAGTATCGTAAACAATTAGAATATTGTGAAAAGGCTCAATATTGAAGACACCTGGTACCACACTCTAATCAGCTAATTAACTTAAAACACCTACAACGGCCATTGAATGGTTCCGCAATCTAGTTCTGTAGGTTTCACAATCATAGGGAAGATTGCTGACTTGACACTTGTCTATTAGACAACCACTGACACCTTGCACAAGCATGGCAAGACACAAAAGGTCATTGCTAAAGAGGCTGGCTGTTAACAGAGCTCTGTGACCATGAACATTAATACAGAGATGAAGGGAAGGAAAGATGTAGTAGAAAAAATTGTACAAGCAATAGGGATAACGGCACCCTGGAAAGGATTGTGAAACAAAATCTATTTAAAAATGTTGGGGAGGTTCACAAATACTAGACTGCCGCTGGAGTCAACGCTTCAAAAACCGCTGTGCATAGACATATGCAAGACATGGGTTTTAGCTGTCACAATTCTTGTGTCAAGCCACTGGTGAAGAAAATTCAGCGTCAGAAGCATCTAAAGACAAAAGGGTCTGGACTGCTACTGAGTGGTCCAAAGTTAAGTTTTCAGATGAAAGTAATTTTTGCATTTCCAGAGGAGACGTATAGAATCCATGTCACTTAAGGTCTAGTTTGAAGATTTCACAGTCAGTTATAGTTTGGGGAGCCATGTCATCTGCTGGTGTTGGTCCACTGTGTTTTCTGAGGTCCAAGGTCAATGCAGCTGTCTACCAGAAAGTACCAGAAAGACCAAATTTTTGGAGATGATGATTTTATATTCCAACATTACTTGGTACCTGCACACAGTGCCAAATCTACAAGTACCTGGTTTAAGGATCATGGAATCCCTGTTTTAAATTGTCCAGCAAACTTACCTGACCTTAACACTATCGAAAATCTATGGGGTATTGTGAAGAGGAAGGTGCAACACGCCAGACCCAACAAAGCAGTAAAGCTAAAGGCCATTATCGGCACAACCTTGGCTCTCATAACACCTGAGCAGTGCCACAGACTTATTGACTCCATGCCACGCTGCATTGCTGCAGTAACTCGGGCAAAAGGAACCCCAACTAAGTATTGAGTGCTCTATATGATGATACTTTTCATGTTATATTTTTCAGTTGGCAAGCATTTCTTTTTGTATTGGTCCAAAATTTGATTTGAATTTAAACTGAATTAGATTTTTTAAATATTTGTCATTTATAATCATTTAAATAAAATAAATAAACACTTGAAACATATAAGTCTGTGTGTAACGAATGTGTATAATATACAAGATATACTTTTTTAATGGAATAAATCAACTTTTATATGATATTCTAATTTTGTGACCAGCACCTGTATACATTATGTATGAGCTTATAGTATGCACAATGCAGAAGATCATACAATGAATATAAGGGATATTCACTAGAAAGAGGCCCTGAATATTAAAATATAACATTCTACATCGTAAATACAAGTAAATAGACATTTAGATCACAGAATTATTTTAGTTCTTCATCTTCAGCATTAAAGTTTCCATGCAATCAATTACGCACACATCGAGATATTTCGTGTATTTTATTTGCTCAGATTGCATCATCGTAATCTGCTTTACAGCAGAATAGTTGTGGTGTCTTTCACATGTATTTAGACTTTCCATATACTATTACCCAAAGCTCATAGATAACATCTTACTCGTGTTTTAAATATATAACTCCACAGATGAAGATTTGGTCCCTTACAACAAGCACAACATTCTATCCCGTGGTCAAATGTCCAGCAACTGCTCCACCACAGGAAGCTCTTCATCCCGAGGCTCGACAGGATCCAGAGGTCACGGAAACAGCCGGAAAAAGAATGAGGTGACACGCATTAGAACTAAAGATTTTTATCTTGAATGCTGTATCTGAGATAATTATTGAAACATAACCCCGGAGGGGCTTTAATCTGTTCTGAATAGCACTAAAGAGGCAAAACTCTCTTTTGTCCATTGTCAGTAATTAGGCAAAATATATAAACTTCACTTCCACTATATTTCCTTACCATCATTAAGACAAAATTGGCTTCGATTTGGGGCTTGAATGAATGCATTATATTTATATATATATATACTGTATATTTTTATATGTATATATATATATATATATATATATATATATATATTACTGTATATCATTAGCAAAATATGGCTGATATTTTTACTACATAAAGATTACAACTTAAATCTGTTTGCTCTTGATTGCTTAACAAAGCTCTATAGTATTTTTGCTGCAGACTCTGTGTCTGACCTGAGCTTTGATCAGCAGCACAAAAAGACTCAGTGTAGCGAACGAGAACACACCCAGAATGCCATCCTGGTGACCCTAACCTTTTTGAGATCTAAAAAATTTTTTCTTAAGCGGGGGAGTTCTGCCATGGAAAACAGGGCATAAACCCGTGTCCTTCACAGAGCCCTGTCTTAGATCTGTTCCCCCCTCTCAGGTTTCCCCTCCGGGAGCTTTAAAAGCAACACTGACAAAAGAGGTCTGTGTGTTCCCGGGGGAGGGAGTTTCGAGTTACCCTTTTCCTCATCCTTATCTTTCTCAGCCGCACAGGGCGCGTGAAAAGGTGCTCAATGGCAAGGGAAAGAGGCTTCATGAGACAGTCTTGGATCGTTTGATAACAAGAGTGAAGATACTTAAACAAAAAAAAAAAAACTGGAAAGCATTGAATATATGGGATTCAAATGTCTACATGATTTCCTCATGAATAAAATATGGCAGTAATGAAATTGTGTCTGTCTGTTAACAGCTGAGGATCTTTCATGTGGGTCTACATTTGAAATAAGTCAATTCACTAAATTTTTTTTCAGGCTACTTTCTAAACTCAGCCTTTTTGAAATCCTTTGAGCATCTTAAAGCTTAAAGCTTGGTTCTGCTTTACACTGATTGTTCTTCAAATAGTATATAAAAAAATGCTGTTTTGTCCTCAACTGCTTATTGCCTGTGCGATCTGTGCATTTTTATTGTAAACTGAAATCTAATCTTTTTGTTTTTTCTAATCTTATTTTATTTAGGAGATGAGATAAGCTAATTCCAAGAAACAGTAGGGGAAAAAGCTTCAGTCAGTGAAACCGTCAGTATTGTCTCGTTTTCTTGCCTGAAAGAAGAGACGTGCAGAACGAAGGATGGGACAAGTTCACCGATTCATGATCTGCCTCATCACATACAAATCATGGACGTTTCATTACGTTAATATTATTATTCTTATTTATGACTTTCATGTGGGCCATTTTAAATCCCATTGTCACTGTAAATAGTCTTCACTTCAAGCTTTTTACATGCGGTCCAGAACAAGAGAAATAAGAAATATATTGTATTTATAAGAAAACCACGAACAAGAAAGCAAGCCAAAAGGTCCGATAGAAATAATAATAAAAAAAAAACTTCTGAATGTGCCAAGCTCATTTTGTAGGAATGTACACAGTACTGTTTGATCGCATACATGATATTGCACTCTTGTTGTGTTGGAGAGCAACAAATGTTATAGAGCACAATGTGTTTCAGATAAAAAAAAACACTGTTAGCTTTCATTTTTCACTTAAAATAACCTCTGACCAAACTCACACTGTGTTTATTCCATTATGGAAGTCTCTCTCTTTGTTTATTCTTTTTTCCAAGGACTGCTTCAGTGCGAAAATGTGTCCCATTCAGAGAAAAAAAGGAAAACAATTTTTGGTAGTCCTTGTTGTTTTGTAAAAATGAATTAAAAAACATTTGGTGAACCATATGTGGAGTCAAAAGTTTGATTTGAAAATGGTTGAAAACGTTCATATCTGAGATTTTTGTCAGACTAACAAAGTCTAGACAACAGTTTGCATATGGCAGGTGATTACGGCTGTGATGTTTATGTATGAAGAATTTAGTTTCTGTAAAGCTTAAACTTCCATCTGGCAGTTCAGCTCATGGAAACCAGGCATGATGCCACCAGCGCAGAGCTCTGAACAGTGCAATTTAAAAAGAGAAAAAAAAACAGGTGAATGAAGGGACACAAACTAGTGAAGAGTGAAAAAGAAGCCAGAAGAGAAAGAAGAGGACATGCAGAAGAAAAAAAATATTCACACACACAACCCTAAGGTCATGAAGAGAAAGTGGAGAGAGAACTGGGGACGAGAAAAGTAAATGGAAATCGAGAGGAAGGTAACTGGATGAGAAAAAAAAAAGAAATAGTAGATAGTGGAGGAAAATGTCCTCTTGCTTCCAAATTAGACATGCTGGCCTGAGGTGATATACCAACAGACAAATATCTAAAGTAAAAAAGAGTCTTAGTCCAGCTTTAGAGGTTCAAACAGGAGGAGTTGTGTATCTTGTTTATGAATGACTCGTTTGGAGTCGGATCTTGTTATTTCTAAATGATTGGAACCAAAAAACAAAATGTTAAACATTTAAGATACACATACTATAGTAAAGAAAGTCAAAAATGTAAGATAAATGAAGGATTGGTTTGGGTTTTATTGTTTTAATGTCATTTTCAGCATGATTCTCTCATGAAATGTAAAAGGTAATATCCATACACAAGTTTATATCCATACACAACTTTACTGTATATAGATAGCACAAAAGTCACAGGCAATTTATTCATTCATTCCACTTATTCTGCATGGGGTCATGGGCCAGCTGGTGCCCACCTGCCAACTTTGGGCGCAAGTGCAGGAACAACCCTAAACAGCACAGCAATCCATATAGCAAATAGCAAACTCACACACAGCCACACATTCACACACTAATGGCCACTTTAGAGATGTCAATTATCCTACAGTAGCATGCATGTGTCTGGAATGCGGGAAGAAACCTGAGCACCCACAGAAAACCTGAGTACATGCAGACTCCTCATAAAAGAATCCTGAGTGTCCTTAACCAGAGATCAAACCCTGGGTCGGTCTTGATGTGTGGCAACAGCACCACCACTGCGCGACCGTGCCACCCTATGGGCTATTTAGTATTTCCAATTTACCTAGCCTGGATATCTTTGGACTGTGGGAGTGCAAACATGCAAACTCCATACAGACATTTGCCAGGCCATACCTTTTGCTGTGATGCTACAGGACCACCCACTGCACCAGTGTGCCGCTCAAGAAAAAAGAGTAAAGGAAAGTAACACATACAGATAGGAACAGATATGGACTATTCCATAGATCTGGGGCTCTATATGAGAATGGTCTGCCCCCTGCTATAGCCAACATAATAGGAGGTATCAGCAAATAGCCTGCACCTTTCAATCAAAGTGGGCATAGTGGATCATAAAAACCTAGAAGTTCACTAAGGTACTGTGACGCAAGACCGTTTAGCCCCTTTATAAGCGAGCAAAAGTATCACAACAGTATCACAGCTGATCAATTTTTAACTTGCAATTACTGATGTTTGATGGCACAGGAGACTTATCCCTTGTGTGATGTTCATGTATTTGTTACTCATCCAGTGTATGCATGTCTGGTTTTTGCTCATTTACAATCAATGTATACATATTTACAGTATATTCATAATGCTTACAATTTACTTCTGTTCAGTTAATAGAATTTATAGGATCTCATTCCACACCTCTTCAAAAAACCACTAAACTGGTACAATCCAGACTCTGAACAGAAATACGATCTTCAAATTCCTCTTCATTCCAAGGATTCTCTAAGCCTGAGCAAAGAACAATTTTGCCAGCTTTATATGGATTCTCACTACGAATGTAATATAAATGTGCATGGTATAAATGTTTACAGTGTGAAATCACTGAAAATGTTTTATTTTGTTATGTTCATAGAAAATGAGCCAAAATCAATGTGTCTGAGTTTCAAATGATAATAAATTACATACTTTTTCTATTGGGAGACATTGATAACGGGACCCACAGACCTGAATACCACACAAGGGTTCATTGTTTAAGAGTTGGAGTTGATTGGTTGATACTTTCGAGAAAAATGTGAGAATTTAATGAGATAACTACTAAATTTCGAAAAGGAAACATATAACACTACCGGGGTCAGGGGAAACATTTGAGCCTCATGACTAAAGACTAAATTCTCTTTTGTTATTTCTTCACATTGTTGTCTAAAATAAATAATTTAATAACAATTTATTATGATCAAATTTAACAAAGGTGATCTAATTTATAATTCTTATTTTCTCTGGGACTTGCTCCCAGATCAGCCCCCAAACCCTCTCAATAGTGTTTTCCTTATCCATAAATCACTAGCTCATTCATTAGTTGTGTGTCATTGAGACACGCCCATCAGGGCTGGAGGGGAAAAGAGAGCAGTTAAAATAGCCTTTTTGGCAATTTCCATGTTAATAACCCAGGCGAGAGATGGATGCTTTTCACTTTTTTGTCCGTTTAATGCATGCAAAGTGTGTGCAATTACAGCATAAAAACTGTAACAGGCAATTGTTATGGAGGTGCAACACACTTTGACATTTGGCTTATTTTACCAGGAACAGTAATTTCAATTGTTAAAAGGTGGCAAGATGTCGAATATGTACTTATGGCCAGCTGCAGAAGTCTGAGTAGTGCATTTGTGGTAAAATGAAAGAGCCACATAAACCATTTATCAGATACAGTAAAATACATTAAACCAGCAAAGGACCTACAATTACCACAGTTCATTTACATAACATCTCTTAAGCCCAGTAAATCACCAGCACTTCAGTTTGCAGGATTCCTAAATGATTTAAAGTACCTCTGAACTCTTAAAGTGATTTTCAAAAAGCTTAATTCATTCAGTAGCATGCTTTTAATCTGTTGCTTTTTATCCCACTCAGTGTTGCAGTGAATATGAAGCCTTTTACAAGGAACATTAGGCACAAAAGGGTAAACAATTTGGGTGGGAAGGTAGCCCATCACTGGACATCATACCTTTGTTATACTGATGATTATCAGCATACTTTCTTCTCCTCTATCTGGTTCTCAGACTTGCCTTACAGCCTTTACTTCAAACAACTTCAACCTACCACCATCCAAGGAGTTGGGCAAATATAAGAAAAATGACAATATTAAGAGACAACTTCAAGTGAAAGTCTAAGGGTTGTATAGTCTTTTTTTGCAGCATTGCTCTTTACATACATATAATACATGTTAAATTTGTGATTTTTGTAAGTATAGATAATGTGTCCTCTGTGATTAATGAGAGATACAGCTTTTGGGTAAATACAATTATCATGTCTAACTGTTTTGCTTTTGATAGCTCTGATTCTTAATCTTAACGGTGGCATCCATTACATACCCAAAACTCTTTCTCTTTCATGGACTCAAACTACCATCATACAGGATTCATAGGAGATAAACATTTAGAGTTTTATGTCCTTGCAACGAACCCCCTAAATGTCCAAAAAGCAGAATTGCTTGCTGTCTCCAATTAAAGACTGAACACTTATATTTTTTATATTAACATGTATAAATTACAGCTTCCCCTGTTTTAACTGTGTGTGTTCTCCACAGAATTTTCATAGTGTAGTGGTATGTTGTAATGGTATCATATGGCAAAATTTTGTGAATCATCCTGGAAAAGAGCCTCTTTAAATTACATAAATGTAAAAGTAAATCCACACCTAGAGGTCAGCCTCCTGGCATGTTTTTGGGAAGTGCAGTAATTACACAGAAAGAAATAAAAGCACTTTCTAAAATGTTCTGTTCAAAGTATAGCATAAAGAGTCAATTAAATGTTTGCTAAAAGTTTTTTTTACAAACAGTGAAATATTGACCTGGTAGAGGGAGTTATGAACATAACTGTTATGGTATATTTATGTAAATATATGTTTGCTCACCCATCCAAATTATTGGAATCATGCGTTCCAATTACTTCCGTGGCCACAAGTGTATGAATGCTTCAGCATACCAAGTCATTTTGGACAATTGGAGCTGGCCCCTTCCTCTTCCAACATGACTGTGCACCAGTGCATAAAGCAAGGTCCATAAAGACATGGATGACAGAGTCTGTTGTGGATGAACTTGATTGGCCTGCACCTTAACCTGATGGGACACCTTTAGGATGAATTAGAGCGGAGACTGAGAGCTAGGCCTTTTCGTCCAATATCAGTGTGTGACCTCACAAATGCTCTTCTGGAAAAATATTTATGTCTATATATAATTATTTGATCCCTTCATGATCT
This sequence comes from Aspidoras spilotus, assembly GCA_028565295.1. NCBI lineage: Eukaryota > Metazoa > Chordata > Actinopteri > Siluriformes > Callichthyidae > Aspidoras > Aspidoras spilotus. The sequence continues at coordinate 4,785,371 of JAOUQV010000007.1, read as the reverse complement.
TGTAAGATTGACCACTGACAAAGATATAAACAGTCTATAATTTTAAGTGTTGGCTTATTTTACACTGAGAGATAGTCATATCTCAAAAAGAATATAAAAAAAATCCAGAATATCACAACATTTAAGAGATATCAGCTGATTTGCATTCCTTTAAGTGAAATAAGTATTTGAAGCCTATAGCAAACATAACTTAATACTTAGTGGCAAAACGCTTGTTGGCAAGCATAGCTGTCACTCAGGATTTTATGGTACATGGCTCTCACTGATGCGGTAAAGTAGTCCAATGCCCTTAGCAGAGAAACCCAAAACATAATGTTTTCACCTTAATGTTAGACAGTAGCGAAATTCATAGTCAGCATTTCTCATCCTCCAAACACAGCGAGTTGAGCTTATGGCAAAAAACAAAATTTTTGTGTCATTTGACCATAGCACCTTCTCTCAGTCACTCTCATAACCATCCAGGGTTTACTGGCAACCTTCAGACGGGCCTGAACATGTGCCTTTTTCAAGCAGGGGGCTGTTGCAGACACTGCAGGATTTTAAGCCATTACGCAAAATGTGTTATTAATGATTTTTTTCCGATTTCTTAGGTCCCAGTTGACTTAAGATCATTAACAAGTTCCCCTGTGTACCTTTAGGCTTATTCCTCACCTTCCTCGTAATCAAGGATACCATAGGAGTTGAGATTTTGCATGGAGCCCCAGACTGAGGTCAATTCACAGTCATTTTGAATTTCTTCCATTTTCCTACAGTTGCACCAACAGTTGTCTCCTTCCCACCCACTTAAAGTTTTGTAGACCATTGTGCAGGTCTATGATCTTGTTCCTGAAACCCTTAGAAAGCTCTTTGGTCTTGCCTATGTTGGAGAGTTTAGAGTCTGACTGATTAATTGAGGCTATGAACAGGTGCCTTTTATAAAGGTGAAATTTAAGACAGTTGTCTTTAATGCAGGTAATGAGTTGATTCTGAGCTAGTCTGTAGAAGCCATAACTCTTAATGGTTTGTATGGGGATCAAATACTTATTTTTCTCTGCAAAATGCAAACAAATGTATATATTTTATACAATGTGATATTCTGAATTTTATTTTTGATATTCTATCTCTCACTCTAAATTTATAGACTGTTCATATCTTTCAGTGGGAAAACTTACAAAATCAGCAAGGGATTAAATTAATATTTCATTATTACTTTCTATTATTATTTCTTATAATTTTTTTCTTCCAGATTTTCTTAATGACAATCCAGAGCCAAGGCCAGGAAGCAGACAAACAGGCTATTCCGACCGTCTGCTAGCTGCTTAGAGTCGTCACCTAGGGTTCATCATATT
>JAOUQV010000007.1:4746924-4757424 GCA_028565295.1 Aspidoras spilotus | reverse complement strand
AACAAAGCACCAGGCTATATTACATGCAATATGAAGTGAAGCGTTTCTGCTGATTGCAGTGCCTGCACTGTTTCGAGCTAGACAGGAATACACTGCTTCAGGAGATTGGCCCTTCTTCCCAGTCACCACACTGAGGAAGAAGAGGCTACCCTCCGGCAGGATGATAGGCTGTGACTGGCCCTCCATCTTCTCATGTTCCAAAGGAATTCCATTGCGAAGCCACTGAATAGATGGTTCTGGGTTTCCTTCAGCTCGGCAGGATAGTGTAGCAGGACTCCCCACACGCACCACCACATCAGAAGGGTGATGCACTATCAGAGGAGAAACTTCATCATAACTCAGTCTGGAACCTAAACATGTGAGAAAAAATAAGTTGCCTTTACATCTGATTTAAAATACAAAGACAAACATCTAGAAAATGATTTCACTGATATGTTAGGCAGATGAACAGAAGACAAAATAAATCACTGTATGCCTGAAATGCCTATAAATATGTTATTACATGTCTTCTGCAGATATCAACTAGTCAAATGTAATTATTTGAAATGCCTTTGTAATAATACTTTTATCACTTTAAATGCCATAAACACATAGACACAACCAACCTCCCATAATTGAAATGGATTAGATATCTGAGGGTTTCTTTATGTGGACATAAACACAAAAAGTCCAGCATTGCTTACTTTAGAGGGCAGTGTGTTTTGATGCATTTGGCAAGTGGAAATTTTATAATATATCTGGTTTTGTGAACAACTAGGAAATTAGATGCATACGAGAGGTGCTAGTGTTATTTTATTCAAAACTATTTCATTTTAATGCTTGTTGGAATCATGAATTGCGCCTTAAAAGCTATTTAATGATTTTAATGCTTTTTAATACCCAGCAAAAACTCTATATTGTCTAGATACTAAAGTCTTAAATTAGTAATGTGATGTTATTTTTGTGCATGTGACTAAAAGCTTTGCGTATATTTTTTAAGACTTTCTCCACTGGCCTCTTAAGCCAAATCATTAACCCAAACTGTTAAAGCTAACTGTCTGTCTGAGATTCAATTAAATCGTCTTTTAAACATATATTTTTTGTATCCGGGATTCAAGTAAAAAAAAAATATTACCCACACCACAACATCACTCTAAGGCTATTCTATTCATAAATAAACAATATCTATTCTTGGATGGCATCATAACTCTTCTCTCAAATACCTGCTGATAGAGACCACTTGCCGTGCAAAAAGAGGAAATGGATATCCTGTGAGGATCGGAAGAACAGTCAGTTTTGTTTTGTTTGTTTTGGGTTTAAATTTATGAGGAACAAAAGTCCTTCACTTACAAACACAACCAGGAACCAGCAGGATATCCATCGACCTGTGCAGAGTGCCCCCCAACACAGACACTGCTATTATTGGCCTTTTACAATGACCCCATTTATACCCACCACCAAAACACACCAATCACCTTATTGTGAGCCTGCTGGAAACAAAGCCACACTCTTGACTGAGCTTTACCAACCATTATCTGCCAGAGCAACCTTTTTAACCTAGAAAAAATCAATGTCTGATCATGACACAGCCTAGAAGTTACCGTTCTCCAGCTCCTGGTATGTTATTGTAACTTATATGCGTATTGATACAACACTAGTATGTCAATTTTATCCAACTTGCGATCACTACTGAAGTGTAAGCAGCTTAACAATGCAGACCGGAATGTGATTAATTCTAGCATTCTTGGCAAACATGCATTCTCCAAAATAAAGTTTCTATTGTCTCATTTAAAGAGAATTTCCCGAAAGAGCGGAAACACATTATCTACAACCCTGATGGCTATTTTATTTAGTGGAGGATTTTCAAGAAAACAGTGGGCAAATTATACTACTACGCCATCTACTACTACTACTAATAATAATATTAATAATAACATATTTAACAGGCATATAGAAATCTTAAACATAAGCATTTATATCTGAATAAAATATAGGGTGTCATTTTTGCCACATGATCTGTGATCTAATAATCATAACTCTAACCTAACCCTATGATCAACATGTTCTTCTAATTAATATATCACTCACCTGCTCTTTTACACAGCTGCTTTGCTCATTTAATGAAATTTACAGAACAGTTTTACTTTCCAATAAAAAAAAACTCTTAACAGTTCAGATGTCATCACTTATATACAATACATACACATGCATATACATATATAAACAATACAAATTTAAACACTACTACTAAATAGCCACACACTCTGCTCACCTTGAAGACAATGAACCAGTGCAGTGAGTAGGTAAACCAAGAACATGGGCGCTGATCTCTTCACCCGCTAACCGGAGAAATGAAGTTTAACACATCGCTGTCTATCAACAGGTTCTTGCTGATCAGCGATCGGAAGTAACTTTATCACAATGAGCCGTGTTAGGATAATTATATTGAGTTTATAAAGCTCCAGTCGATACTAAATATCACTATACTGTACTTTAGTTCGTCCGTCTCTCTCTCAATCTCTCTCTCTCTCAACCGTTAAACATAGCGCCATCCAGATCTGAGACACTCCCCACACAGCCATAGCGTCGTGAGCGCAGCGCGAAGGTTACAGCTATGGCGCCAATACTAAAATCTGTTTTACGTCACAACTGCGTTCATTCATTCATTATTTAACTCATTCATTCATTCATTCGTTAACGAACGTAATCGTTTGTTTATTTATTTATTTACTTAATTTATTAACTCTTTTACACACTCACTCATGTTCAGTGTTGCTTGAAAATTTCTAAAACCTTTAGAACTGTATATATTTCTGCATAAATCCTCACCAGATTTTCACATAAATCCTAATAGTAAAGAGAAAACAAATGAGACAAAAATATTATACTTGTTCATTTATATGTTGAGGAAAATGATACAGTACTGCATATTTGTTAGGGGCAAACATGTGTGAACTTCTAGTATCAGAGGTTAATAAGGAGGACAAATTAGATTCAAGTTTTTTAACTAATGGAATGATAATCGCTTCTGAGTTGGCACCCTGTTTTATTTAAATAAAAGAAACCGATAAAAAAGTTGCAGTTATTGCTCCACAAGGAGGTCACACCACATACTGAAAGCAAAGGTTCACATATTTTTGCCACTTACAATATTGGATCATTTTCCTCAATAGACAAAACACCAAGTATAATATTTCGTCTCATTTCTTAACTGTCATTTAGGACTTGTTTGAGGTCATATTTATGCAGAAATATAGAAAATTCTAAGGAGTTCACAAACTTTCAAACACCACTGTATGTATGTTCAGTATGTATTGAATTATCTATCTATTTATTTATTTATTTAGTTGGTCACATTATTTATTCATATATTTATTTGTTTGTTTTACTTTATTTATTATTTTTTTTTTTTCATTCATTTATTCCCACCTTGTCCAAGATTTTATATACAGTATAAATATATAAAAGAGGATAGAAATACTATGAAGTGTTTTATATTTAAACTTTAAGCATTCTAAAATGTTAATTAATAAATATTACAAAAAAGTTTTGTGTGCTGAGAGTGCTACAAAATGTAAATAAATGTTAACCATCTGTGTGTGTTGGAATACAAGATAAAAGATTTCAATACATAGCTAGTTTGAGGATATACAGTACAACCCTGGTCCTACACCTCATTAGTTTAAACTGATGTCTTTCTTGACTCCTATAGGTTGTGGTAAGTTGATGTAAAAATTGCTAATTTGCTAACATTTTTACAGTAAGCTTAAACATTTCTGTATTGCACAAATCGCTGACTGCGTAGAGGGAAACTGTATTATTCCACTGAAGAATGGCTTAGCCATACTGTATGACAAAACTATGTCGTGGGAAAATATCTTTTATCAACAGTTTTTTCTTCAATTTCAACACTGATTTTGTTATTATAAACATAGAATTCACTAATTTACACAAAATTTGCTATGAATGTAGCCCCACAAGTGTGATTTGAAAAATGTCTATCTTTCGATGTGTATGTTGCCCTTATTTTTAGTGAAATTTGGGTCTGCTCAAAGCATGTTTGGAAATTTGGTATTCATAAAACCATATATTGTGATGTATAGACTCAAACTTTATGAAATTTCAGAGCCTGAACCTCTATCATATTCTTTAGATAACCTAGTCACAGGTTAGGAAAACTTGGCAGGTGTTATATGATTACTGACAAAATGGTGAATATCATAATCAGCTATATTCATATAAGGTGTTACTCTGTCCATTGAACAGGCAACATTTACTATCTCTGGCTTAATGTTGAGCAACTTTGATCATGGACAGATAATTGGATAGATAATTAGATAATTTCAAGGCTTTACCTTTCTACTCAGTAAAAATATTTATCACCCATATGACATCAGTATATCAAATTCCAATAATATTTTAAAATATAATATATTATATATTTTTAAAAGATATAACACAGTAGGCTACAAACAAAGCCTGCATATTAGGATGTAGCCCTGTGCACACACAGTACCTATATAATACAGCTATTAGAAAATATTTTACTCTATAATATTTTGAACACCCTTCCTGTTTTTTGGTTAACATTGGCCTAGGGGGCATTTCTATATCTATTTAAAAAAGTGTTTTATAATCCATTAGTATTATGACCGTTAGTATTATGACCGTTAGTATTATGACTCAGGTTCGTTATATGTAAATAAGAGTATGTGCTTTGAATGTAGAACAGCCACAAACTTTATCAAAAACAGGAAAGAAGAAATTCTCTGTACCAAGACAATACATGGAAATACCTCCGGTTCTATGAACCCTGATACACACTCAGAATGTCCATATCTGTTTCTGCATGCTATGAATTATTAAAGAAACATTTTTCTTTCTGTTCGATTTATTTTACTAATAAATTAATTTTACTAATTAAAAACTACCTAATTAAAATGGCCAAGTCTTAAAACATGACAAATAAGCATATTTTTAAACCCAGTAAGGCAGTGAATAATTTATATTATGATGGATTACATTTGTTACATCTGACAACATAGAGAAATAGATATTGGCAATTTATATTCCTTCGAGAAAAACCTTAATATAAAGTGTTTAGTGAGCTGTCTATTGTAAGGTAGAAAAAGGTTTTTGCTTCACTGGTAATGTATTGATCCAAAGATCATGACCTCAATGGCCAACACTTCAGATGGCCTTCAGAAGCAAAAACAATGCAGTGGATCCCTGAATGAAAAAGAGTCCTATATGAACTGAAGGAAGATTATTTACACAGGGGCCTCAATGAGCAAACAAGCTGATATACTATCACTTTTATTCAAATTATCTGTTTAATCATAGTAGAGTATATTAGAACAGAGTAACACAATACAAACCAGCTACATTCATTTGTAATGTAACTTTCATATCGTTCATGGCAGACACACTGAAATTTAAATAAAATGTGAATTGTAATCCAACCATGATGATGAGGATATTATTGTTGCTGTTGTATTGTTGTTATTGTAATTATTGTTATTGCTACTATTATTAATATTAGCAATAACATTTAAGTGACAGAAATATTACATGTTATTATATATTTTGTAATCTTAAGAAACATTCTACATTTCATAAATCTTCCAATGTACCACTAATATGATTTTAAAAAATATTGAACGAATTTATTGTGTTAATAGGTAAAACCTGATAGAATATCTAAAAACACTGTTTTTAACAATATTAATAAATATAATCATATATAATTTGAATATTTATACTGATAAATATCTGCCAGTGGAGGAAACACCTGTAGTACAGTCCGGCTGAAAACACTTTAGTTATTTTTTTTACTGATAGTTTGTATAATCCTATACCATGTATCCTCAAATTCCCAAAACACTATACCCGAAAGAAATAGTTCTCAAAAATAATTTTTAAATGTACTTATATTATAACAGCATCAACAGAGATACAGTATATTGTACAGTAACATGTTTGAAAACTTTGAGCTATAATAGCAATGATGGTCTTTTATGCAGTAGCTCCGAGGTATCAAGCTTAAAAATCACTATGAAACAAAATTTTAACATGTAGCACTGATTTCATGCATTAGCCTACATGGCTATTGAGAACACAAAAGGTGTTCTTGTTAAAGCTGTTGCATGAACATAGAATTCTTCTTGAGTAGAAACTATCCAAGTAGAAAGTAATCCATGCAAAACCGATCTTTTTTTCAATCTTTATATTACAATAAACTCCAATGGCAAGCTGTCAATACCACACAGAAGCACTGAACGCATGTCATTTACATAAAATTTTGTAAATCTTACTTATTGCACAATGAAAAGAATCATAAGTCATTGGTCCAATAATCTTGACTGAAAACAGATACGTAGATGGTTGTAATTCATATCTTTACCTTTCCTCCTGTGACCCTTGTCTCGGCGCGATGGATGTACATGTGCCATGCTATGGTGATAATGTCCTTTCCCCTCTGTCATCTCTGACGTCTTAGCCACCTGTAGCTGCTGGTCCTCGGGTAAACATGTGCAGTGGCACTTGCAGCGACCTGATGCTTGTGCCAAGCAGGTGCAGAAGAATGCAAGGCCGAGTAGCCATGCAGAAATTTGCATCTTCACATCGAAATGGCCCACACTGGAATGCTGATCTCTAATCTCCCAGTGCTCAGGTTTTCCCCAGACTCCCATACGCCTAAATATTTTTTTTTCTTTTAATGGTTATAAAGAATTTTTTTGCCCCTCCTGTGCTTTTTTTTACATCCCCTTCCACATTATTTCTCTCTCTCTCTCTCTCTCTCTCTCTCAATGTTCTCTTTTGGGAAAGAAGTTGGTGGGCACAATGACTGAAAAACAAGTTTGAGACCTCATGCTGGGGGCAAGAAGGAGAAGGACGGGGTGCTGTCTCCTCAAACATCTGTGTCATTCGTTCAGCACATAACACAGGCATGGACGAGGGGCCAGGAGAAGTCAGGAGGGGTATGATTGGGGAGAAAGGCAAAGGCCCCATTTTTGATGAGCATTAATTTCTTTATTCATTCTCAGCATTAAAACATCAAATCAAAAATCAAAGATGCATCATAGACTTTATATTGGACAATTTGACACACTCCTTTTGTTTCATTCTAAGAGCTTAACACATTCCGAAAGGGTTATAGGGAGGCCAAAAGGGAGCGTTTCCAAACAAAACTGACCTTCCCCAATGCTTTAGTTGCATGCCTATCATGAAAGACACTGCTTTTGTTGTGGCTCTTTCAGTGTTTCCAGACTACTTTTTGATTTCACTCTGTCTTCTTAGAGAAATAAAAACACTGAACTATTCAACTGAAATCGCTAAACTAACTGGAACATTTTTCTTTCTATATTGATGTTATTTCACTTTAAGTGAACGCCTATTAATTTTCCCTCTAAACATATCAATTAATATGACAGCAGGAATGTTGTGGCTTTTGATTTCTGAGGGATAGATAGACAGGCTTGAAAAAAGCACAAAAGAGGTATTTATACCTCTGCCACCCCCATCAGTGGCAAAACAGTTTAGAAAAGGTTTACACTGGGCACAAAGAGCCAGGAGAAATTTGTTTCTGCCTGTTCACACAGTATGGGGCTCAAACATCATCATGGCTGAGTGGTCGGAATCAAACAGGAGGAAGAAAGCGATTAGTCTCATATAGACAGACCCAGTGTCGCTCTCTCCAGGCCTACTGAGTCCTGTCACTATGAACATAAGGACCATGCTGGGTTAAAGTCCTGATCTGTTCTAGTTTTAAACACCAAAACTTCCTAACTACAGTAAGAGGGTGCACGTGTTGCTGTTAAACCTATATATAAAAAAACAGTACTGAAACAATAAATTACAATGCATGCCCTGGCCATGTGGAAATTTTTAACCTGCTTGTGAATATTTCACTTACCTTGGTTATTGGCACAACAATGTCTGGCCACACAGCCATGCACCTTCAGTCTAAGTGGATATCATATTACATCTACCATACTCATCATCATCATCATCATCATAATCATCTTAATCTGAGTCAAAGACTACACAACTGAAAAATGTTTCAAATATTATTCCTGAAGAGATAAGTTTAAGGTAAGTCTCTTTAAAGCTGCTTTGCGACAGTGTTACACGGTAAAATAAAAAAAAAGTTGAATTGAATTGAAATATTCGTATACAATAAAATGTACTGTACGTCGTAAACAAGCACATGGTTATTTAACTGCTGCGTTCAAAATCAGACTGGAAAATTTGGGGTGCTAGGAGACCTGGAATATATTTTTAGGTGGTTGCTTTCACACATTCAGTATCTCCAGGTAAATTCCGGAATCTCAGGATTATATGTGTGAAAGTGTGTGTCCAACATGCTTCCTTGTGCCTAAAAGACAGGAGAGTCCATTTTATGGAGTCTCTTCAAAATCTTACTGGCTTTGTTCCAGCACCACTTCTGGTTTGCAGGTCACAGAAATCAGTCCTACCAATATGCTCGTATGTCCTGATTGTTGATGTTTCCAAACTAAGCTGGGATGTTCCCATGAGAATTCTTTCAATGGTGAAACTGGGAAATGATTCCTCAGGGGTGCAACAGCTGACGAAAAAATTGCGATGCATAGACATCTATGTGTTTCCAAACATTGCAGATTGTTGATATATTCAAATAAATAAATAATAAATTAGGATTAGGCTATTCGAGTAAAAACATCTTTAAGAATGTGACCATACTGCACAAAAACATTCAGTATAATATAAATATGAATGAATGATTATGAATAAAGGCTGCACAGTGGTGTGGTGGGTTGTGCTGAGTGGGCCGACACTGGAAATTTCACTGTGGAATTTTCATGTTGCATGTTCTACCCATGTTTGCGCAGGTTTTCTCTTGGTACTCCGAGTTCCTCTTGCTTTATAAAGACATGCATGTTAGGTTAATTAGTCTCTAAATTGCCCATGTGTGATTGTCATGCATTGGCCTGTCTAGGGTTGTTACTGCCCTCGTGCCCAGAGTTTTCGGTTGGGCACCAGCTTCCCAGTAAAGATAAAACTAGGATTAAGTGGGTATAGAAAATGAATGAGGAAACATGAATTATATTTAAATATTTTTACAACCTTTTTTAGCCTGGCCACCACTCCATCGTTGGCTAATTTGGCTTTTTATTTGGCTCTACACAGAGCACCAAGTCACTCTTCAAAATGTCAAACACCATGCTTCAAGCCTCTTCAGGACACCAGAACTGGTCAGAGAAGGTCTATAGCTACAGTGGATATAAAAAGTCTACACATCCCTGGTTTTTAGTGACAGCAAGACAAATATTTTCACAACTTTCCTCCTTTAATGTGACCTATAACCTTTACAATGAAAAACAACTGAAAAACAAACTGAAACCTTTCAGGGTGAAGTAAAAATAAACAACTGAGATATTGTGGTTGCATAAGTGTGCACACCCTTTTAGAACTGGGGGTGTGGCTGTGTTGAGATTTAACCAATTACATTCAAACTCATGTTAAATTGGAGTCAGCACACACCTGTCACCAATTAAAGTGCCTCTGATCAACCCCAAATAAAGTTCAGCTGTTATAGTAGGCTTGTCGTGACATTTTTGTAACCATCATCTAGCAACAGCCATGGTCCGCAAAGAGCTTCCAGAGCATCAGAGGGATCTCATTATTCAAAGATATCAGTCACGTGAAGGCTATAAAAGAATTTCCAATTCATTAAATATACCATGGAACACTGTCATCACTAAGTTGAGAAAACATGGCACAACGGTGACATTACCAAAACTGATGATAAGACAAGAAGAAAACTGGTCAGGGAGGCTGCCAAGAGGCCGACAGCAACATTGAAGGAGCTGCAACTCTGGCAGGTACTGGCTGTGCAGTACATGTGACAACAATCTCTTCTCTTCTTCATATGTCTGGGCTATGGGGTAGGGTGGCAAGACGGAAGCCTTGTTTTTCAAAGAAAAACATCTAAGCCCGGCTTAATTTTGCATGTCGGAAAATGTGTTGATGAAACCAAGAAAATGATCTGATGAAACCAAGGTTGAACTTTTTGGACATTTTGGCACAAAAACAAAACTCCAAGAACACCATACCTACAGTGAAGCATGGTGGTGGCATCATGCTTTGGGGCTGTTTTTTTCAGCTGGAACTGGGGCCTTAGTCAAGGTGGACAGAGTTATGAAAAGTTCCAAATACCAGTCAGTGTTGGCACAAAACCTTCGGCCTTCTGTTAGAAAGCTGAAGATAAAGAGGAAGTTTAACTTTTAGTACGACATTAACCCAAAGCACACATCTATCAACAAAAGAATGGTTTCACCGGCATAAGAATGGTTTCACCGGAATTGCCCTAGCAATCTGTCGGATTTGGAGTGGTTTTGCAAAGAAGAGTTAGCAAATATTGTCACATCAAGATGTGCCACGCTGATAGGCTCCTACCCAAAAGGACTGAGTGCTGTAATAAAAGCCAAAGGTGCTGCAACAAAGTATTAGTTTAAGGGTGTGTATATTTATGCAACCAGG
>JAOUQV010000007.1:4710672-4723966 GCA_028565295.1 Aspidoras spilotus | reverse complement strand
AACCTTTACACTCTGCTCTTACTGGTGCAATGTGCAATTAATGAAGATTGGCCACCAGGCTTGTCCAATTTAGTAATCAACCCTGTATATATATATATATGTATATATACATATATATATATATATATATATGTATATATACATATATATATATACATATATATATATATATAGTACATTTCACTATAGAAAATAATAATAATTATGAGAAGAGAAGGAAGAGTAAAACTATTCCTAAGAGTTCAAGAGAAAATATATGAAGAAAATCGAGAAAAATTAGAAGTAGAACTGTAATACATTGACACTGTTATTTTTAGTCAAGTAAAGCAATTATTAAGTGCCACTAAAATGGAACACCTAGGCCAAAAGGGACAAATTAACTAAACCATGTATTGCCAGTGTAAATGTGAGAAAGTAAACTCCCACACAGTAATTAGCTCAGATAGAGAAAATGCAAAGACGTGTACAAGGTACAACATTCATATTCTAGCACAGGTGAAAGAGCTGTAATTGACTCCATAAATTGCTGTCATATAACATCAGAGCACAACAGTTCCAAGAGATGATTCAAATATATATAGTAGTTTTTTATAAATTAATATATTATTATTTTTATTTTCCACTATGCCAAACAAAAATCAATTATTTGCTCGAGCATTGAATCAGATGTGTTTATTAGAGGATGGATAAACTTAGCCTGCTTTCCAAGAAGACATCTTATATCATACTTATATCAAATTAGCAACAATTACTATGAAATTACATGCTAAAGATTTTAACATTTATTGACGTTTATGTTTTGAGGTGGAAAAGGTTGACACACTGTGGCGACCCCTGATAAAAGGGAGAGGCCTAAAGAAGAAGATTGACATAAATTTTTAATTTAAAGGCTATCGCTCAATTTCAAAGCTATCGTAAATTCATAGGTAGAATTAAATGAATACAAAAAAAAATGATCTTACCATTAATATGGAAATGCATTCAAATGTAAAATATTTTAGGTAATTAAAATCTAAATGCAAAATGTGTGTGTTTGTCTTTTAAATGTGTGTTTTATTGATGTCATTTGTGTTCACATAGTGCTTGTTAGAAATATGTTCTGTACTATACAGTACGTGTGTGTTTTTGTGTCTATACCTCTGTCTGTGTGCCTGTGTCGGCTATAAGAGACTCCTGGAATGAGGGAGAATCTGCTGAAGGCTCAGACATGTTTTCTTCCCCACATGGTAACTCTCATTTCTGCAGTCCCATGACAGGAAGCTGGGAGAGCAGCAGGGATCAGGGAGAGTGGGCCAGTGGCCAGGACAATCCTCTGCCTAGGGAAGTAAAAGAGCATATGAGCTCTCTGCTGGGGATTACATACACCAGAGAGATGGCTTCACTGCATCCTGTATTAGTTATACTAGATTTGGCACAAAGGAAGCAGACAACACATCACTTTTTGTACTTTCCAAGTTTAGTCTGTTCTATAACCTAGAAAATGGAGGCAACTGATCATTTTTATGATACACTATTTAGGATGCACTGCTGAGGACATTTTTTATAATGAATTTTTCTTTCATAATTTCATAAAGAGAATATTAAATAACGTGCTATTTGTAGAGTTATTCAGCTTAAGATTGTTATAAGATTCTTAAATTAACCTTAGACGGCAAGGTGGTGTACTGGGTAATGCTGCTACCTCACACCCTCGCTCTCTCTGGTTTGATTTCTGGGTGCAAAAGTACAAAGATATTCGGCAGGCTAATTAGTGTAATTAAATTTTCCTTAAAACTGACACAACATTGGGAAGCTCTGTCAGCTTATCCCTATCCCATAGAGCACAACTGTGCAATCAACCATTGCAAAATGATGATGGCATGTGACATTACATAAAATTAGCCTTGATGAATTATTTGCAGATTTTTGCTTTCATTTAAATAGCTTCATAAATCCTCACTTGTTGGAGGATTTCACCAATTTCTACAGTGTATAATAACTGTTTATTAAGAACCTTGTATATTTATTTATATTTATTTTTACATTTAAATCATTCTAAGTTCTTGAAAAAATTCTAATTGCACTAAAGATGTTAAAATATTTTGCTGTTACAGTGTATTTCAGCTAGATAGATCAGTTAGACACATCATTATTCCTTTGCTCTGAGATATATTTAGCCGTAAAGTACTTTTTCTGTTTCCTTTTTCCAAGTAAAAGGACACTGAAACAAGCTCTGAAGGATTTACAGCGTTACATTGAATAACAGTATAATGCTCAGTCCCTTGAGAGTATATTGATAACCTGCAGTTTGCTTGTACTTTTACAGACACAGTGTGTGTGTGTGTGTGTGTGTTTTGGTTTTGTGCTTTATGTTGTGTCTAGTGCTGCTGCATGTGTCAGCTTTCCCCCCTGGTTTAATGTGAGGTTTAAGCTCTTCATGACGCCAAGTCAGATCCCGTTACACTAGTGGGAATACCTGCTATTGTTCTCCAAATCCCCAACTAAATCCCAGGAATTCTGCCCTGCTTTCCTTAAATTGTCTGGCTTGTGCCTAATAACACAGAAGTTAAGCGAGGCGAGTTTTATTAGAAATGGAGCTTAAAGTGAGTGGGTTTAATAATTGCTTGATTGCATAAATGCTTTATTACAGATATTAATTTGTCAGAGCTTTATATAGTTTAAATCGCAATTATCTTGACCATTTCCCTGGAATTTCAGAATGTGTTCTCTAATGCTTTGCTTTATGGTTCAGAATTTAACTGTTAGCAGCCTGGATAGGTGTGGATAGAGCTTGCTGCTAGAAAAAGCCAAGCGCGTTAATAACAGGGTTGAATCCCCAGGTAGGGCTGCAAGGGGTCACAAGAGATTGTGATGCTCAATCAGCCTATTTACTGTATCCCATGGAGCATATATTTACAGTCAACCAACACGAAGCCATTACATGAACATTAACTAATAGTTACTCATAGCTTATTAATTGAAGATTTCTGCAGAATCAGTAGTGTGTAATTTAATAAAAGTTACAAATATTGTTAGAAAGTAATTCAATCTACTTTCTATTTTTCAACTCCACTCAAGCTTTAGAAAGGTTTGGCTAGGGATTCCCTGCATCATACAAATCTGTAAAGCTGCATTTCAACAGTCCTCTGCTGTGAAAAGCACTATATAATTAAAATTGAACGGAATCAAATAGATACAGTGTTAACTGGGTGGATTTTAGGATAAACCTTGGCATTGTTTCTACATTTACACTACTTTTTGAGCATTTGGCAGATACAATTATCCAAAGCAACATGTGAAAGTGCTTAATCATTACAATGAGCTATACAATACCTTACAGGTCAAACTGTCCTGTTTCCAGGCACAGGGGTAGTTTGATACAGTCACGGACTAAAGAAACCAAAGTAAGTAACCCTACAAAAGTCAATTCAGTAGGTCCACTTGGCTAGGCAAAGATCCTCGTCTAAAAACACTCTGAATAAACAAACAGAATAAAGACTAGGTAACAGTGCAAATACTGATAATTATTACTGGAGATGCAGTCTGTAAGGGTCTTTATTTGATGTACTATTATAATTACTGATTGCACTAGTACTGATGTGACTGAGGTGATGTTGAATGTGTGCATGAAGCCCTGAGCACTGCCATATTATTTTGGATTTTTTTTAGATTTTGATTACTTTTATTAAACCCCGTAGGGAAATTCTTTTAATTTAATTGCATTTAACCCATCCAGGGGTGAACACCCGGAGCAGTGTGGGTTTGGGTGCCTTGCTCATCAGCACTTTAACTATGATTTGCCTAGAGTGGTTGATTTTCTGGCGCCACTTTTTATGATCGGCAAGGTGATACTCAAACTGATTACCTTCCAAACAAATCCAACAGAAAATACATCATTAAAACTGTCATTTTTAAAAAATATATTTGCACCTGTAAACCGAGATTTATATACAGTATAATTATCAATAGGGGCCCCATGACCTTATTATTTAGAAATATGACTAATTATTTTTTATAATTTAATCAATTCGTCATTTCTCAAATGCATTCTCACTTCTCAACTTGTCACAGTGTCCACAAGACATAACAAACACACAGGACAGATGTAAGTGCACGCATAGATTTTATATAAATGAAACAACAACCATAAATGCAAAAGAGAAACTAAATCTTAATTTGCTAAACTTGCCAACCTGGAAATAGTCTTCATACCTTTCGTCATGTCCATTCCTCACTGTCTCGTAAATTATTTGTGTCGAAAGATGTATAAAGAAAATAACCAGCCACCAATATCACAGGGTCTTTACACGATCCCGGCATGCATCATGATGTTGTTTCGCCACAAGGGCAACAGGGAGCTGCAGGCACATTTAAACTATTTGTTCACTATTATGCTGTGGGAAACAGAGGGAAACACAAGTCCTGTGTTCTGGAAATGCTGGATTTCACACAGAAATTCAGGTGTGTCTATAAAGTAATATATTGTAATTTTTGAAGTAATAATTGAGATGTGTGTCAGATCAGCCTCAGTGGAAGCTACACATCCCTTATTCCTGAGTTCAGGTCTTATTAATTATTAAATTATTTAGTAATGAATAAGACAGCTAAGTATAAATTGCTTATGGAGCAGGTCACATATACAGTAAACATGGTAGAATGTAAGTATAGTAGGTATTCAACTGAACTAAATTTGTTTAGAATGCACAAAGAACATCCTCTGAACGTTCTGTCTGTGTAGACACTGACACACAGAGTAATACAGCAAAATTAATTATTATTATTAATTTATTAAATAACCTTTTAATCACTTCTGCTAATTATTAAACAAATTCTGTCACAGGGAAATGGGAGTAATTATAATACATAAAGTGTTTTTTTTTTGAATAAAGTAATAAACTGTGTATGTATGTATGTATGGTTCAACAATGGAAATAATTCAAACAGTCAGTCAGTGAGCAAAAATGCCTCTTCCAGTCATCCTGCTCGGTGGTCCAGCAAAAATAAATCAGGCATTCCAGTCTTTCCCTGGAGAAATACAAGGTGCCTTTTATATTATGTATTTCTAATTATCCTACAACAATGTAGGCGACTTTATTAGAACAGAGATGTTAGTGCACTACAAATCATTTCTTTTGCCATTGTCATGGTAACAGGAAGCTAAAAACCTTGGTGACAGCTGTTGTTTTCACAGCATTCAAACAGCTCGGGGACCATTTTTGGCAAGGCATTGTGGGAAATAACCATGTTCATAGGTCCATTCATTTTTTATAGCTGAAATTGAGTTTTTTTTTGGATTTGTTGTCTCAGGCATTGTGTAACAAACTACAACATTCACTGCGATAGAATATTTTGCCCCCGAAATGAAGGTTTATACTAATATTCCTTATATTCTTTTCCATGATTGGAAATACCAATGACACAGTTTTTAAAAGCTGTAGAGAGAATGTCATCATAAAAGTTTCTTAAATATGTGGAAAATTTGTTCACACTGCACTGAGGGTACCATTATGGGTATTTGCACAGGCATACAGCATGTATATGCAAGCTTCAACATATGTGCATCTGACAACCATTCATGTGGTGTCCTCTGTTTGTATATGCCTATGTGCCTACACATATAAGTGTGTATGTGTGTGTGCGTGTGTATGCATAAATGGCCTGGTTGTTTGTAAAGGGCCCCAGTGATGTTGCTGCCTGTTTGGGCAGATGTGTGTGCCTGCTTAGCCGAAATGCTAATGCTTCCTCTGAGGTAGGCGATTAGCCCTCCGGCCCCTGGGAAGCCACTGCGTGCTCCATGCCTTAATTCACTTTGACGTCAGCATGAAGTTGAGCGACATCTCAGGGGGAAAATAAACTTGAAAGATTTTGGTAGGCAGTTTTGGCCATTTGGAGGCTCAGTTTTTGAGGGAGTCTGCAGGAGGGATTAGACTTTGCAAAAATGTTTTCATTCTGTTTTGAAGGAAACCTGAGCAGGTTGCTCTACAAACCTTCTAGACTCCACAAAAGGGGGGATGGTAACATAAGGGAGATATTGATGAAATTCCTTCATTCCATCACCATTCCTATCTTTGCGTACCATACACACACACACACAGTCCACACTGAACCATCACACACAAACTATGTTTACATAAATTGTAAAGTATGCAAAGGATTTATATTTTATACTGTCAGATGAACAGATGTTTGTGCATTTCACCCATGCAGAGATTGTTTATCATAATGAAAAAGTGTACAAAATAATCAGCACAGTTATTTTATTTGCCTCCTTACTTTTTTTTGTTGTTGCAGACTGTCAGATTTTGGACTTGTGTGTATTGGGTGGAGCTCAGAAGAACATTCCACTGCTCAAATGCTGAGGACAAAATAACTGTAAGTTTGATTTTTATTCTATATTTTCTGTCTCCTGTTATATTTAAACCCCCACTTTGTTCTATGAAAATGCATGAAAAAATAATAAAATATGCTCACTGAAACCATATATTTTACGATGTAAATTAAGCATACTTTTCAACAATTCATCTTATTCTTGCTGATTAAATAAGAAAATTGCATCACATTTAAAATATACATTCCTGATTCTGAACTCTCTTTGAGAATTGCTGGGTTATTCTTTGCTATTTTAGTGGCAATTGGTCCTTGATGGATGATCAGCAAATTTCAGTTTGAGTACTTGCTGTTCTTTTCCAATCACTCCAGCTGGGTTGCTTAAGCGTTTATTCCAACGCTTTAATGGCACTTCTGTACACAACGTTCTTATAGAATGCAAATTTGTTCCAAAACACAATTTGGTGTTTTTAATGGTTCGGCAGTTCAGGAAGCAATTGCATGTTGTGGATGAAAAAGGGCAAGGATGGAGGCGGTTGGCGGTTGGAGAGATATGTGTGTGTGAGAGAGAAAGAAAAAGGGAGATAGTGAGATAGATGGAGAGAGAGGCAGAGAGAGAACATGAGAGAGATGGCAGCAAGGTTAACTTTCTGCTTTTTAGAAGGGGGTAAAAGAATGGCAAGGCTCTTTAATTGAGTGTGAAAGCAGCTGGGTGTTCAGAGCCATTTCCCCTAAACAGCAGAGAAGCGACTGTCTCAATATCCTCTCGGCTCTAATCGCTCTCTCTTAGTGACTCCCCTCTCTGCACCTCTTCCCAGTCTCCTGATTTCTTTCTCTCTCTCCCTCTCTCCCCGAGCCCTGCGCCCTGCTCCCTGCTGAGGATTGTTTTATGGTTAATTTTGTTAAACCTAACGAGATTTTGCTAATTAAATCTCCCCTGGCTAGAAATCTTTGCTCCTGTCGGGAGAAGTGATTGTTTGTAGATCTTTTTAGACAAATAAATATTTTCATCATGAAGACATGGGGAGAGAGAAGCAGAGGAGGTGGTTTCCGTGTCAATTGCTTCAATAACACACAGAGGCTTTAAGCTGTTGTATTTGTCAGCACTCACTCTGTCCCTTAATATTTCTTAGTTTATACTTCGTAAGTCTTTTAAGTATTACTTGTCTTTGTAAAATTATGCTTAATACTCACACAGTAAATAGAATTCTAAATAATATTTTTGGATATGAAAGATCTGTGTAGATACATGTGACATATTAAGCATTTAGCCATGAAATTTTATTCTATTACATGAGATTGAGATCAAATACCATGGATTTGCCTTATTGTGGATGCCATTTAAGATCTAGGAAGAAATCAGTTAGCAATCACGGCCTAAAAAGACATTGTAATGTAAGTGTAAAAATATGGCTGTGTATCGTTGTGCTCTATGTGTGTTGTTTAGAGAAGTAATGCTAGGTGGTTCTGTGCTATTAAGCTTGCCAAATAAGAGGCCTTTAAAAGGTATTGTTGATGGCAGGCACTGGGCTGCTATTATAGATGCCCCTTGAGACTCCCTTATTGTGTGACTCCACATTCTGTTTTCCATTTGGATTTAACTAGTAACTAGTGCCAAAACTCTTTTCCTCTCTCTTTCATTCTCCTTCACACACACATGGATAACCCGCTACTAATGTTGCTCCCCAATAGACACACCTCCAAACTCTCACACACCTTGGCGGTACCCTGTGCCTTACTGGTAAGCATTCTTCCCAATCCCTTGAGAAAGGTGCCATCTGATTTTGCCCTCTCTGATCAGGTTTCTGCCACCTGTTGCCCCACATGGGGAGGGGTTTGGTGTCCACTGAGATGTCCTGGCATCTGGTACTATTAGAGCATACTCAACACTCTAAATAACACTATTCAGGCTTTGACTTTTATATAGCTTCTTCTTCTTCTTCTCAGAGATTTGTTGGGGATTCTTTCATTTTGAAGACGTGTGGTATATTCCCAAGCTGTGTGCTGTATCAATTTCAATACTAATCAGCTCAAATCAATGTATGCTGCATGCACTGTATACTAATATATACTTTTAGAAATGTATGCTATGTAGTTTCTGAGTAACTTCTACCTCAGCCAAACATTCTTAACCTCGTCCTCATCATTATCTTCATCATAATCCTCTCCCTCAGGTCCTCACCTTTATGACTCTACCTCACCAGGCCCGATTAAAATTATGTTGATTCAGTTTCATTGACCCCCCCTCTTGAAGGAGGCTTATTAGTTTTAATTTTTTTGTATTATTTATTCCCATTTTGCTAGAGTCCCTGTCGGCATTTCCAATTACTCTCGCCGTTCGGCTGTAATTGCCTCAGCGTTAATGGCCGCCAGACAATCGTGCTAAATGAGGTGAAGGCATAAGGCAGCGAGCTCGACTTCATTAAGAGCTAATGGGATTTTATTGGGGGACTGAGGACCCCGGCTCATCAGAATAGAGAGGTGGAGGAAAAATAGAACAGATGGAGGAGAAAAGGCAGGGAGAGCTTGATAGGCTGACTCTGCTGCTGCCACGGCCACCGCAGCTTTTTTACAGACTGAAAATGAAACAAATACGCAGCCCCGTTGTTAACAAACACATGGGCAATAATGCACATACATGCAATAATACACAAACACAAACAGGACTATTGATTTAATATTAAATCAGCATGATATGTTTCCGAGTTGTTTAAATCAAATAAGACATGAGTCTTATGAATGTTATTTACAGATTTAAAGGCGATATAATGATCAATAAATAATAAAAAAAAGCAGTCTAATAATAATATTTTATGGATTATTTTAATTCAGAAAAATATATCGTGATCAGAGCATATAGTTCAATCCAACACACTTTAATTTTCCAATTATTGTTAATTGATGGAAATAAAGCAGCTAACAGCAGATTACCACAAAGAAGTAAAATGCCCAAACCCTCTGAGGAGCTGTTGTAAAGAAACTCGAGAAAATATTGAGAGAACAAGAGAAACAAAATGGGACAATTACAAGAGAACAAATATAGGGATTCAACCCTAAACTCATATCAAGTAGACGAAAAGATCTTGAAAGTACAACAAGGATGTATGTAAGAATATTGTCAGGAAAGATGACAATAATAAATGAAATATGAGCACATAGAATATGCCGAACAGTTATTCCAGAAAAATACATGCAGGAATTAGCACCCAACATGTAGATCATCAATCATCAATCATAGTACTGCAGTGTGTCTATTTGCAATTTCAGGTTGGTGGCACACAGAGACACACACATAGCAATAAAGTGAGGACACTGAGAACAAGAATAACCAAATAAAAAAAACAGCAAAAGGAGACATTCCAGCAATCAATGTACTTATATTCTACTTTCTTAAGATAATTTAAAGAAGCTCAGCGGTTGTTTTAAAAAAAATAAACTCTTCAACGTTAAAAGAGAAAATATACAAGCTTGCAGTACAAGTAAATGATCACAAACGTTCCTTAAAATCAAACCTTATTAGAGTATGCTAATAAATATGATGAGCCCAAAAAATAATTATTTTTAATAATTTTCTCTCTCTCTCCACAATCCATACTTATTTATAAAGGGAAGAATATAAAAGAGTACATTTTAACCAGGCAAACCTTTTATCTCTATTAAGCTAATCCATGTATAATTCATTACCTCATGTTAGAAATCTCTAAGCTTTGACACTGAATCATTTATTTTATTTGCACTTTATGCACATTCTAACTCTTGATGTTTATGAGGATGGTTCTGATTCAGTTCTGAATCTGGTTCCTCTGAAGTTTTTCACCTCTTATCATCTCAGGGAGTTTTTCTTTGCCACGGTCACTGTCCAAATTTCTCAATTGGGATAAATAGAACATTATTATAACTTCATGTTTATTTATTGTTTATATAGAATATATACTGTAGATTCTATATAGAATTCAATTGCTGTAAAGCTGCTTTGCGCTAAAGTTCCTTTGTAAAATGTGCTATAAAAATAAAATTAAATAGCAAACTGCCTCGCAAACTGCAGCTTTCTTTGTTAAAACATGAATTGTTAAAACTCAAATTCATTAATTTTTACTATAAAAATGATTGGAATCATGCAGAAATTACATTTATAATATACTGTAGATTAGTGGGCAGTTAATACATCTTAATTGCATGCCCATATTTTACAGTTTTCTTAAATTAAAATGATAAGATAAATGGTGTACTTTAGAAATATTATTTTCTAAAGATTTGATTATTTTACATTTCTTTCTAATAATTTAATATACAGATGGAAGTAAGAACAATATTAGAAGTGGTTTTTTCTGGACTTTCATGAAGTGTTACCTTGAAGTGACACTTAAATTACATATATAAGTAGGTGGGCAGTTTGTTATTGCATCACTTCGTGAGTTAAGAGACCAAGTGAACTAAATTAGTTAAGTGACCAAGTAAGAGCTTAAGAATCTGTTTGAGTCCCTAGTGGAGTGCCCTTGCTAAGAAACCTTTACTAGAGTTAGTTATGGTATGTTAGGGTATAGTAGTAAGGGTATAGGTAATTGAATAATTACAGGGTAGAGAGAGTTAAAGAGGAATTTGTGCTGAGTTTGGCCTGGCATTAAACTTGGCAGTAGTTATAGCTGTAATGTTAAAAGTGTGCATGTGTCCTGCCATCTATTGTAGAGCTTCATAAGGCATATAATAGAATTGCAGGATAAGTGGGTGATATTTTGCAAACAAAATAAGGCTTAAATAACAAACTAAACATAACAGTTGAAATTGTGAATAAATAATAAAAGCCTGCCATTAATTAGGAGACAGGGACCCTGAATAGTCTATATTTATCTTTTCTGGCCAGTAGGGACTAGGGAGCTGGAATATGGGGCTGTATTTGCGGTGCTTGACACTGCCGGTTCATTGGAGATTTTAAGTTCTGTATGTTATGAGGTGGGGCCTTGATATCTAAATATAATATTCCACTGATGTGCAATCAGACTGAGATCTAGGGAATTTGAGACTTTCATACACTCTTGTCATGTTCTTTAAACTATCTCTTATCAGTTTTTGCACTGTGGCAGGGAACTGTGACATGGTAGGTGTAAGATGTCAAAGTAACTTACATATGTTGTGACCTATGGTTTTCCAGCAGAACATTTCCCAGGCTGTCATATTGTTCCTGCTGGCTTGCATAATTCTTATAGTGCACAAATATCTACAGACAAATATCTCCACATGGTGTAAAATAAACCTTGATTCCTCAGACCAGTCTGTCATTTTATTGCTCTATGTCATGTAGGTTCTATCTATAGCGCACATGAGCACTCATTTAGAATGAGCACTCTGACTGGTCTTCAGATATGCAGCCCCAAGCACAGCAAGCTGTGATGCACTAGGGTCTGGAATTTTGCTATCGTAATAAGCGTTTTTCAGCAATCTGTGCTACAGCCGCCTTTATATGGGATTGGACCAGGCATGCTGTGCACCCCATTTTAATGGTGATTTTTTGGTAGATACTAATTACTGCATATTGAGAACATCAATATTTTTTGACCAAGAAGGCTAGACATCAAAAGTCAGTCAGATCCATGCTTGCTAATTCTTCTTGTTTGTAACACACCAACTGATTATTCACTTACTGCATAATATGTCTTTCTCACTGACAGATGCTATTGTACTATTCCTGGATGTTTCTTTTTATTTTGGGAGCACACATCACGCAGAATGACCAGCCAAAAAATATACACCTCATATTCATGAGGATGGGATTTTCTTCCGAGTGTGGTTTCTTCCTTTAATCATCTTAGGGAGTTTTTTCCTTGCCATTATCTCTGTCCGGCTTGCTCAGTCGGGATAAATAGGAACTTACTGTATAAGTTATTATAACTAACAAAAATTATATTCTGAATTCTGTAAAGCTGCTTGTTAAACGCACTCTTAAAATGAAATTTAATAGAATGATAGCATCAGGCTGATCTTCTTTTACACCACATTTCAAAAGTGATCTACTAGCAATCTGGTGAGGATGGATGATAGTCTTTAAGAAACCAGTTTGACCTGAATTGGGCATTTTCATATTTTAATGTTATCTTGCAGGAATTAGCCATCACTAGTTGGGTACACTGTGGTCATAATGCATGAGCATGTTCAACAATATTCAGATAGGCTGTGTTGTGTAAATGATGCTTAGTTGCTATTTAGGGGCAAACAGCATACTAATAATATATTCTCTACTCCATTAAATTGCTACTACTAGTATGAATTATTGATACCAAGCATTCATGTTTTTATGCCAAACTTTGACCCTACAAGATAATTAATCCGAGTCTGATCGTCTTCGACTCTCTCTCACTCCGGAAATAACTGCTATTCTGGTACACTCTCTGTCTCCCCCAGAAATATTGATTTGTTAGATATTTTAAGTCACATTTAAAAAGGTATTTGTTTAGGTTTGCATATAACATGTAGCCTGTTTTTTGGTTCTTTATATATATTAAATTATAAATTATATGTCTATGTGTATATTTTCTACTTTTGTCCGGTAACCTTGAGAGCCTTGAAATGTATTCTGTTTGTATTTATATTTAACACAATGTCATAACTTCATTAAAATTGTGGTTGTTTATGAAAAATTGTACTTATAAACATAAAAGTATAAAAACCTCTAATGTTAAAGCAACAGCAGGATTTGGTATCCCTAAATATAAAACTATATGTATTTGATCTATGAAATGTTTCTCATATTTCATTTTCTAATATTGTGAAGCTGGGTTGTTTTATTATTGTTGTTAAAGGAAGCCAAAAACTCAAAGCTTAGTACAGGGTGGGCCATTTATATGGATACTTACAGATTTTATATATATATGAATAAATATATATACAGGGGTTAGACAATAAAACGGAAACACCTTTCATTTTAGTGTGGGAGGTTTCATGGCTAAATTGGACAAGCCTGGTGGCCAATCTTTATTAATTGCACATTGCACCA
>JAOUQV010000007.1:4688240-4700027 GCA_028565295.1 Aspidoras spilotus | reverse complement strand
ACTAGGAGATATATGGATGTGGTCAATGTAGACATGCAGGTAATGGGTGTGAAAGCAGAAGATGTAGGGGACAGAGTAAGGTGGAAAAGACTGACACGCTGTGGCAACCCCTGATAAAAGGGAGAGGTCGAAAGAAGAAGAAGAGGATACTGTAGAATGTATTAATAAAGATGTAATGGGAATGTAATGGGTACAGTGCACAGAATGTTCTGTGGGAATTAAAAGAGATTAGTGAATTATTGTATCTGCCGTCACTATATTTATGAAAATATTCCTATAGGTTTTAAGGAGGGTTTTTGTGTTATTCTAGATGGCTTCAGAATACACTATTAAAATGACCAGAAATTTTATTGTTTGAAATCTTAAGTACGTAAACAACTATTACAACTGACCCATGAAACAAACCCATGTGCATGCACATTTAGTCTTTTAATTTATTCTGAAATCCAAAGGACCCGGTATTATAGCACATGCACAGAAACCTGGGTCCTTTTTGCTGTGAGGCGACAGCACTACCATTGTGCCTCCATGCTGCCCTATTGTAGGTTTTGTAATTATTACATGAAATAAACACATTACATATAAACTGACCTAAGGTGAACAAACACCAGATCATCACACCAATATGTGTGAAATCCCTAGGTTGCCACAAACGTTTAAAAACACACAATTGTATAAGATGTTTTTCTTTTTGTATAAGATTACAATTTCCCTGTCTTGGGTACATTGTTCTCCCATGATTGTGCTCCTGTGCACAAAACAAGTTCCATGAAACGCGATTTATACAGTGCGTGACTTATACAAAACCATTAACTTTTAAATGCCTCTGGGATGGGTCAGAATGCCTATACCTTTTCACACAACATTAATGTTTGACCTCAGCAATGGTAAATTTTCATGGTCATGTTCTGAAATCTACTGGAAATGAATTGATGAAAAATCAGATTTTGTGTATAATGCATTTTGAATCAACAGTCTTAAAGTAACCATAAATACACTATATAAGGCTGTCCGTAAGGTTTAGGAGAGTGTTTATGAGAATTTTTGACCATTCTTCCAGAAGCGCATTTTTGAGGTTACACACTGATTTTGGACGAGAAGGCCTGACTCTGTTCTCATTCATCCCAAAGATGTTCTATCAGGTTAAGGTCAGGACTCTGTGCAGGCCACTCATGGTTATCCATGCAAGACTCTGTCATCCATGTCTTTATTGACCTTGATTTGTGCACTGGTGCACAGTCATGTTGGAAGAGGAAGAGGCCAGCTCCAAAATGTTTCCACAAAGTTGGGAGCATGGAATTGTCCAAAATGTCTTGGTATGCTGAAGCATTCATACACCTGTGGGATTCATACACCTGATTCAGATCATTTGGATGGATGAGCAAATACATTTGGAAATATGGTATTTTCAGTGATGACAGTAAGATTGTCATGTGTAGTAGTAGTATTTTACCTCAATAAACAGTATGTGAGTAACTGTGTGTGTGTGTGTTAAATTTTGCAAAAGAAGCCTCCTATCAATCACACTGAGCTGCTGAAAGTTAGTGTGTGCCGCCAGGCCACCCATCCAGACCACAGCACAGAGGAATATGATATCCCTTAAGCTTAATTTACTCCAGATGTCCTAGACAGAACTCTTTGCTGGACTTTGCTGACTCTCTATACACATACCTTTCTACAGAGACATGATGAGAGAAAGAGACAGAGAGAAGAAAGACCAATAGGAATATAGTTTATTTTCTAGAAGTGTCTTACACTCCAGCATTAGCAAATGTTTTTTGTAATGCATGTAAAATCTATTTCACGTCGTTTCAGGAAAAGAGATATCTAATTTAAGATGTGAAATTGGGTAGGTGAGTCAAAAACTACCAGAAAGCTCCACCTTCTCTAAATTGTCTCAAAAAATATGTCAAATATGTTGTATTACCATTCCTAGCACAGATAGCAAATGTTGCATTTACTATATATTTTACAGAGACGATATTAGAATGTGTAAAATAGGTGGTACGTTAGGAATGAACAATCATTTTTCTCAGGTCATCTTCCTAATGTTTTGTTAAACGTTTTGGACCATTCTGCATTTCATATTTTATATATGCTGCCATGATAATGCATTCTTTGAAACCTATTGAAACACAGCTTCACTGGAGTTCAAGGGAACTTCAGAATGGCTTTGTGTTCTTCCCCGAAAGCAAGACGTTCATTGGAGAAATACCCCACATACAAACCAGATTCAAATAAATTTGGGACAAAGTACAAATTGTAAATAAAAACTGAATGCAATGATTTGCTAGTTTTAAAATTCCATATTTTATTCAGAACAGAACATAAATGACATATGAAAGGTTTAAACTGTGAAAATGTATCATTTAAAGAGAAAGATTAGGTGATTAAAAATTTTGTGACATCATCTCAAAAAAGCTGGGACAAGGCCATGTTTACGACTGTGAGACATCCTCTTTTCTCTTTACAACAGTCTGTAAACGTCTGGGGACTGAGGAGACAAGTTGTTCAAGTTGAGGGATAGGAATTTTAACCCATTCTTGTCTAATATAGAATACTAGTAGTTTTAGGTATTTTTTATCATATTTTCTGTTTTATGGTGTCCATTTTAAATGAGTTTTGGTCCAAAGAAAATGTTGCTTCTGGAACTTATTTCTTCCTTGAACTATAAAGTTTTAGCTGGCAACGGTGGATGGCATGGTGAATTGCGTTCACAGATAATGTTCGTAAATATTCTTGAGCCCATTTTGTGATTTTCAATACAGAAGCATGCCTGTATGTGATGCAGTGCTGTCTAAGGACCTGAGGATCACAGGAAGCCTGTATGGTTTTTCAGCCTTGACCTTACACACAGAGAATTTTTTGATGATTTTATGCACTGTCGATGATGATATGTTCAAACTCTTTGCAATTTTACACTGTTAAACTCCTTTCTGATATCGCTGTGCTATTTCTGGGCACAGAATTAGGTGGATTGGTGTTCCTTCTTTCATCTTCTCAGAGCTGCTGACATGCCAAGATGCTCTTTTTATACCCAGTCATGTTAATGACCTATTGCCAATTAACCTAATGAGTTGCAATTATTTGTACCTTTAATATTTCCAGCCTCTCATTTCCCTATTCCAACTTTTGTCAGATGTGTTGCTGTCACTAGTTGTTTTACTTAGCGTTAGTTGCAAGGGATATTGCGCAATATTTACCTAGATGTACATATAATATTGTAAATGAAAAGTAAATGTATTGTTCCGTGTTTGAATTTTATTAGTTTTGTTTTCTAGTATCACACAAGGTCTTGATGGCAGGAAGACTAGCTAGCAGGATATTTATAATAGTAGATGCTAACCCTGTTAATTTTATTTTTAGTTTGTATTCAAGTCATATGCAAGTAATGTTATAATTAACAGATTTTATGTGGGCTCAACATCTGTTTACCCTTTCTGAAAATCCACCAGCAACCACTGACATGTACACATGTGTATGTAACATTTTCTTGGACATGCTCCCTCATTACAGTGTCATGGTAATACTGTGAATATAAAGATGCTCTTCTGTGGAGTTTTACTAGCAAATATTTACAAGGCCAGAAAGTCATGTAAAACCTACACACACACACAAATTTCCAATCTGTGAAACAGGAATTGTAGCTCTTGCCGACCTCCACCCCCATTTTCAGCTAAATAAATATACAGCAAACATTTCAATAATTAAATTGGGTAGTGTGTTTTTCAAACATGAAACATACCCTAAGGAATGTGTCTTTCTGCCTGAGGACATCATGGAAACTCCCCGGGTAATATTAGATATGAGGGAGCTAGTTGGCCAGTCGCAGTTGTTGATGCACCTGCAGGTTAAAGACTTGGCTCCAAGCCGAGGATGGACAGAGGGGCTTTCCATTCAAAACAGTCTCTTCAATTACATGTCCATGTTCGCTTTTTTCTTTCTAGGAGGCTCTCTGTTCCAACACCCGCTTTCATTATCATTTTCGCATTCTCTGCAATCTCTTCAGTTTCCTGCATTCTTCCTAAATCGCTATCATTCAGTCTTCCTTTTTCCCCAGTGCATGCTTGCTTCCCTCCCTGTGGCATTACACAGGAAATTTAATATTAAACTCTCTGGAGTTTCCAGAGATTTCTTTCACTGAAGCTCTGGGCTGTGCACAAAGACAAACATCAGCTGCAGGAGCCAAGAGTAACAAACGCAATCTCATTATCTTGCCACGTGAATTTTGCCTCCACCATGAACTTTTTCTTTTATTGTTTCTGCATTATTTGCAAGTTATTCATTACCCCCAAACTTTTGCCAGCACTCATGGCAACATCAAATTATAAATCTCAAGTTCGACAATTTCGAGAATTCTTAGGGCAGCTCTGTTTCTCGACATCTAATTTTCCCCATGATTTGATGCAAAAACCAAGCTTGTACAACCCCGAATCCTAAAACATTATTTTAGGACAGTATGGAAAACATAAATAAGATAATAATAATAATAAAACTTGGACAGCACGACCACCTCACAGAAATAATGTTTTATTTTCACGATTGGCTGCTTGACTTCATCTGAGTGTTTTTTTCCGGGTGGACTAGTTTTCTCCCACATTCAAAAGACATGCATTAGTTTAATGTACTGGTATAAAGTAAGTATAAATCTACTGGACAGTGTGTGCCCAACTGTGAAGTGGTGCCCTGTCTAGGGTTATTCGTGCCTGGTGCTGATGGGTAAGCACCAGGCTTTACTTTTTATTTTTATTATTATTTAATTGCATACACTATGAACACAAGATATTTATTTTTTTTGTATGGTCAGCTTTATTTTTTAAATATTCATATATTCTTTCTTTTCAGTCCTTTTCAAACATGTTGGAATGTTGGAACACTTTTCAAACATGTTGGAATGATAAAGCATTTACCACTTTATGTTGCCTTTCTCTCTCACAACATTAAAAATATTTTTTTGCATTAAGAATACAAAGCAATTTAATGATTTAGGTGTGATTTTACCCCAGGTCTTCTGCAAACATGTGTTAAGGTACACGAATGTCATTTTACTTTTTAGAATTTACTACACATTCTCAATTGGGAAAAGGTCATTACTGCAGGCAGGCCAGTCTATTACCAATGTTGTAATGTGTACAGCATGTGATTTTGCTTGTTGACATCCCTGGGACGATGTATCCTATAAGGCAGCATATGTTTCACTAAAAAATCTCAGTGTACATTTTGCTATTAATGCTGCTATAACAAAAGTGATGCTCCTTAGAGTTGCAGTATTTTGTCGATAATGGTTTTGTACTAAATCATGATTACAATAACTTGTTTACATCATCAGTTTAAAATTACTTTCTTTTTTTATTACACATTCAATAGAATACACGACAAAGACAATATACTTAATGTTCAAAAATATAAACTTTTTTTGAAAATATTTCTTCATTTTGAATTTGATGCATACAACAGGTTGGGACGAGTTGGAACAGGTCAAGAAAATTAAGGAATGCTCGAAAAACACCTGTTTGGAACATTCCACATATGAACATGTTAATTGGAAACAGGTGAGTGTCATGATTGGGTATAAATGAAGCATACCGAAAGGCTCAGTTGTTTATAAGCAAGGATGGGGCGAGGTTTACCACTTTGTAAACAAATATGTGAGCAAATACTCCAACAGTTTAAGAATGCTTCTCGATGTTCAATTGCCATGAATGTAGGGATTTCATCATTTACAGTCCATACTATAATCAAAAGATTCAGAGAATCAGGAGAAATCTCTACAAGGCCAAAAACCAACATTGATCTTTGATCCCTCAGTTCCCAAATGCTTATTTGGTGTTGTTAATAGGAAAATGATGTTACACAGAGGAAAACATGCAGTTAATGTAAAATACACTGTTTTTTATTTATTATGAGTATTTTTCTGTATTGGCCCAACTATCTTCTGTGATTAGCACTGTGTATGAAAAGATCGTTGTGGGTGGAAAAATCTTTTTGGATTGCCTAATTTAGAATCCACATGCAGAATACAAGTTCACTTTCCTTATATAAAGGAGAATGACTATATTAATTAAATATATCCATGTCGGGTTCCTAATTCACCTGGAGTCAAATAATAACAAAGAACCCAAAATGAAAAAAGTCATCATGGCCGCACACAACTTGAAGATACATAATGATTTGAATGCTGATCATTTGGGGATTTGGAAGTTTTTACGGTTTCCACAACTTAAGTTGTGCAATCTGACTCTTCTGCTCATGTCTAATTGACTAAGAGCAATACAATTTGGATAAAGTCTATCTGAAAGGGATATTGTATGTGTGATATGATCTGGAATGGATTAGACTAATTATGCACAATAGCAGACTTTATTTTATACAGCCTAATTAAGGCAGCTGTTAATGACTGAAAGAAAACATTTTTGCAACAATCATTACAATATTTGCATTAATTTGCATACTATATTTTGTATATACAGTTGTATATACCTAATTGACTATCACTAACTATAAGGGTTAATTTTTAATTTTTGACATACATTCATGAAATGATTCTTGATGGGTTTCCCTTCAGCCCAAAAATTCATTTGTCAATTGTTGATCTCAGATCACTGAGGCTATGCAGTTTTCCATGTCCTTCTTCTATCAGTGTGGGATTCACTTGGGGTTTCCAGTTTCCTCTAATTTATCAAAAACATTCTATGCTAAATTGCTGTAGGAAATAAATTATAGCATCTAGATCCATTCCACTGTTACATTACTGTTTTAATAGCATTCCTTTGTTATTAATAGTTTACATTAACAGACATATTGATACATAAAGCCATTGACTATTTTTTATAACTTTTTCTAGCAAACTTTGGCAGATACATGCAATCAGATAAGATTTTACAATGTAGCATGCTAAATGGTTTGTGGCTATTTAAAGAACTACTTATCTATCTCTTTCTCTCTCAATCAGTTTGCTACCTACAGTGGCTTGCAAAAGTATTTATTCCCCCTTGAACTTTTCCATATTTTGTCACATTACAGCTGCTAACATAAATATATATTTAATTGGAATTTAATGTGAAAGATAAACACACAGAGGTATACAATTGTGAAGTTGAAAGAAAATTTTACATGATTCAAAGCATTTTTTACGTTCAAAAGATTGAACGGCGTGGTGTGCAAAAGTATTCAGGTGGGGGACATTAAGTGCCAATGAAATATATTTATGTTTGTGGTTGTAATGTGACAAAATATGGATAAGTTCAAGGGGGAATGAATACTTTTGCAGGCCGCTGTATACTATAGGCCAAAATTATGGGGCTTAACTTTTCACATGTGCTCCATGATATTCGTTTGATCCTCATGGCTGGTCCATATACTGTATAAGTGCCTGCTGTGTCATTTTATCTGCAAACTATATTCTTCATTATGAGTCTGCTGACAATCAGAGTGCTCAGAGTCTCTGTATGATAATCTTTCTTCTCATTAGACCCCTATTGCTTCTCTCCCTCATACGCTCTCTCACGCTCTCCATCCACATGCAAACAAAAACATATACACTTATAGACGCACAAAAAGTTTTCAGCTAAGGAATGGGACAGCAATGCTTTTCATGAAGAGCACTCAATCTGAAATGTACTCTGTTACTACCGTGTCCTGATTCCAAGGATATGCTGTACTCTCATGTATATCACTTATTTTTCTCTCTATCTTTCTACCTACATGTCCCACTTTCTCAGCACTGATAGTCTTTCCTCCTCATAATCCCTTTCTGCTGGTCAGACTCGGATGGTTTTCCGAAAACAGACCTCTGCTGTGGCTCATTTCCTGGCAAAGGCGCCGTATTCCATTAACATCCAAGCAATGAAAATTGATTGATAGCAAATTAAGTGGGTATAATATCTGACAGAAAAAAGCTTCTGTTTCCATAAGTTAGTGAGTCAGTAACAATATGCAAGTTTGTACAGTGTGATTGGTTTAAGCTTTCTACATTTTGATATTTAAACATAAGGCTTGGTTTTTGCACATGCCAGTCCTGTTGTCACCAAGCTGGTTGCCGATCTAAACTAAGTGACATGGAGCTGGCTTGCTTCTGCTTTGATTAGAAGGTATCCATTTGAAAAAAAAAGACCATGCCAATGGAGACAGAGATACAGTATCTTAGAATGATATAACAGCAAAACTCTTGAAGATTACTCTCGAAAAGATTACCCTCCCTCTATGAAAGCTCTGGAGCTCTAATTTCAGTGGCATTCCAGCCTTAAATATTCTGATTTTTATCAGCTTTGACAGGAAATGTGAGCGCTACGGTGTCAACCACGAGATGTGCCATTATTTCACTCCGAGACCCACATATAATCATAAAAGTCTACATTATTTATTATAAGGAAAGATGACTAATGAGTAATAATACAGTCGTGACTTATTTTGCTATCTTTAATTTAATCGATTACAATTAGCTACGGTGAGGAATCAAGTAATAGATTTAAATTATTGTTTCTCATACCTCTTTATATTAAACTCATTTTAAATATTTTTTTATCTATAGATTATACACTGATGAACTTTAAATTTGCAGTATTACGTTCTGATATACAGCAATGTTACAGTTATTCTGCTGGATTCCAAAACGTTCCCAAAGGAAATGCTGAATAAGAATAGAAACTGTGAATGAGGAAGAACCCCAACAATGACAGCTGACGAGTCCAGAATGTGCAGTGTGGCTGGGTGTCTCTTTTCTTCGAGCAGGGTGCCAGGAAAGCTGTTTAAAATAAACTAGAGGATATCCTTAACACACCCATCTGTTCATCAGCAGCATTTAAAAAAAGCCTGGATGAAACAACTTTATTAAATTCACTGCATTCGTTTGGTCCATCTATGTATACAATGTGCATTGTTTCTTTAAAGTTTTTACAACAGGCATTTAACAGTAAACATGCAAATTTGTGTTTTTTACTTTCAGTATCACGATGCTTGTGCATTCTATTGAGAAAATGCTAATTATAATAAAAGCTTTTAGCTATGCTAATAAGGTCATTTGCATGCCATCCATCAGTCTCAGGGAATTACAAAATTTTCACTACATGCAAAGTTTTGAAGCCACCATTTTCTAAAAGACTTTAATCTAATTTTTAAAAACAGGCCGCAGCACATTCATTTCCATTCATACATTTATTCAGATCTGATACATCTATTAAGTAGCATAAACACAAAGAAAACTTACAATTTGTAATAGATTGGATGGATGCTGTATCTCTTTGTAGGTGATGTTTGGGTGTTTCACACTGTGCACAAAACCTATTAAAATATCTTTGAGTTCCAGATAACTGAAGCTAGGCATTATGAAACAAGAAATGTTCTAATTATAACACATGGTATGTTTGATTAAAGTATTCAGGCACATCCAAAAAATTATAATATAATAAAAAAGTTGATCAATTTCCATATTTCCATTCAGAATTTCATAGATTTTAGATTCAGGGCCCACCATTTAAACCATTTCAAGTGTTTTTTGATTTGTCTGTATTTGACAGTACTTAAGCAGCTGCATCCATTCTGCACATCTGTTTATATGCATTTTGTTCTGTGTTTATACATTTAATTGCCTACCTGCAACACATAAAGGTAAATAAGCGTGTGTTTGTATGTGTGTTGATATGAATATCTGGTATTTTTAATTCTGTTTCTCATAAGGACCTTTTTTAAGTTATTAACAAAATTAATTACATAGGTTAACTTTATGAATCCTGGGCCTTAAACTGAACCCAGATCCTCTTTGTAAGGCTTTGCTTTTCTCTTCTTTGTTTGCACAGTTCTCTTTTGTTTCTGACCAGCCCCACATTGCATTGAGTGCACCGTAAATTGGTACCCACTCTCTAATGGAGCAGATAGATACACACGAACTGCTTGATTTATTCACTTAAGTGAAAGCCTGATTCAAGACATTAATATTTATGATATTTGGGCATTTGCAGTGCAAACTCAGTTTTAGAAAAGTTGGGACAAATTACTAACTGTAAGTAAAAATGGAATGCAATAATTTACAAATGTCAAAAACTGATATGCTATTCACAATAAAAAATAGACAACATATCAAATGTCGAAAGTAAGACATTTTTTAATTTTATGCCAAACATTGGCTCATTTGTAATTTCGTGAGAGCAACACATCTCAAAAAAGTTGGGACGGGGCAACGCAACGAGAGGCTGGAATTGCAACTCATTAAGTCAATTGGCAATAGGTTATTAACATGACTGGCTATAAAAAGATCATCTTAGAGTGGCAGCAGCTCTCAAGTGTAAAGATGGATCACCAATCCCCCTAATTCTGTGCCAACAAATAGTGAAGCAATATCAGAAAGGATTTTGACAGACTACAACTGCAAAAAGTTTGAACATATCATCATCTACAGTGCATAATATCATCAAACGGTTCAGAGAATCTGAAGGACCATCAACACCATCAAAGCTGAAGGGTGTATCCAGGTTCTAGAGTAACATCTAGTTCTAGAGCACTCTCATACAGACAATGTCTCTTTCAGGGAAGACCTTGCATTTTCCACCACAACAATGCCAAACCACATACTGCATCAATTACAGCACCATGGCTGCGTAGAAGGTACTGAACTGGCCAGCCTGCAGTCCAAATAGAAAACATTTGGCACATCATAAAATGGAAAATACGACAAAGAAGACCTAAGACAGTTGAGCAACTAGAATCCTACATTAGACAAGAATGGGTTAACATTCCTATCCCTAATTTTGAGCTACTTGTCTCCTCAGTCCTCAGACATTTACAGACTGTTGTAAAGAGAAAACAGTATGTCTCACAGTAGTTAACATTGCCTTTTCACAATTTTTTTGAGATGTGTTGCTTTCAGAAAATATCAAATAAGCCAATATTTGCTATGAAATATAAAAATGTTTCACTTTTGACATTTGATATGTTGTCAATGTTCTAGTGGGAATACAATATAAATTTTTGACAATTGTAATTATTGCATTCTGTTTTTATTTACAGTTTGTACTTTGTCCCAACTTTTTTTGAATTGAGGTTGTACACTCACTGTTTTTATATTATTCACTGCATTTCCTTCAGGATCTGTAGCTGGCAGACTTCTGAGCAGGTTAAGTTGAAGGAAAGACGGATGTAAATCGGACACACTACTGGCTTAGTGTGCACACAGCTTAAAGCTATGATTCTTATATTTAGCATATTGTGTCTACTGCTCAGTTTAGAAGCAGATGATGAATTAAGTAATTTTGTTTTATTAAGTGTTGCAGACATTGGGTTGCTGTATAAGCCTGTAAGAATCCTTAGAACGCATTGATCTCTGTTGTTGATATAATCTGTCCATCTGTGTGTACTTGACAGATGTGAAATTTGGCATAGTGGCAACGAGACAGTCTGTACATGATAAACGGGCTCTATAAACACTACAGCCACCTTATCCTGAACTAAAGGATTCCTGTTTAACAAACTTCCCAAACTTACTTAAGATAAGTGTTTGCATTTCATGCTTGAATAAATATGATAATATGAACAAGAGGGAGTTGGTCTGAGATTATCATTTGTTCTAGTTCGATACATATAGATTCAGGTTTCCAGTGCTTTTTTTTTATTTTGCTTGAGGGGGCCAAGATCCCAAGGAACCGAATAGCGCAGCGTTAATCTAAGACCTCCCTTTTCCATATCTAGAGATTATTTGGATGCAAATCTTTAATGGGCACAACAGGAAGGCCCTGAGTTCACTGTTTGCAAATGTTATTTGTAATACTCAAGGTAATCAGTTCTATTTGTGCTGTT
>JAOUQV010000007.1:4620996-4632469 GCA_028565295.1 Aspidoras spilotus | reverse complement strand
CAAGATTAGGTTTTTTAATCAAAGGTTTGATAACTGCTAATTTAAATGAACTAGGGACATGGCCAGTACTGAGTGAGTACTGAGTACTGAATAGTATTATATGTCGTATTTGCTTTACATTGGTTTACTGTGAGATTAGGGGTAAGCTCACTGAGATGCCCAATCTCAGGTCTATGCACAATTAAGCGCCACAAATTAGTCGTGTGTTTTTTGGAGTTTGGAAGGAAAACAAATCACCTACAGGAACAACACGACACTGGGAGAATGTGCAAACTCCACACAGAAAGGACATAATACATGAACTGAATGCATAATACTGTATAGTATTCGATTTTATACCCAAGAAGACTTGTTATAACTCAATTTTTTCAGTGTACATTACTTACATTTCTTCATCATTTTTCTAATGTAATGCATAGATTTTTATGTTGTATTCTTGTTTATTTTTCATTTTGAAGTGCGCTGCTGTGAGGGTGAAATGTCCATGTGATCTATTTGTGCTGCTGAGAATAAGTGCTAAGCCCATTGTTTTTACAATGCACACAAATTGCCATAGAAGTCCGCTGATTTCCAAATCAAATTTTGTATTTGTGGATATGTGGTTGAAACAAAGTTAGTCTTAACCCATTATACTCCATCATGCAATTCCCACACGTTTGAATCAAACAATTACAGCACGACTGATGTTGTTTTAAATTAGATGAGCACTGTCCCACTGGGTTGATGTGATGTGAGCTTGCCAATAGAGCAAACTGAGTAAGCAGAAAATGTAATTACAACTATGTTACTGTGTTAGATGGCTTCATCTGTCTTAGTTTCAGCACACTGCCTTTTCCTGAGTTTGTAACTTACAAACACAAGCTGCAATTATTTTTATTACTACAAATTAAAACGCAGAATTAGGTATGGAACATGATTTAAAAATATCTAATAAATGTTAATAATACCTTTGTTTAAAAAATGTCCTGTTCCTTAATTCTGTGTCTCATATTGTGTTAGTATTTAAAGTTACATAGGCTGAAATGCAGCTTCAGTACAGTTGTTACCCCATGAGCCATTATTCAGTCTGAAATGCAAAGCTGCAGCTTTGTGCAAAACACACATGCACACACGACAGAGCGATCAAATAAAAAAACAGAAACTAAGTTAAAAAAAAAGAAAAGCAAATTTTGAAAGCAGGATTTTTAAATGTACAGATGCATTTAATGATTTGGCAGCGTGGTGTTGGAGAATCAGACATATGCTAAGTAGTAAATAAGGAATGGGAGAGAGTGATGATAAAAGGGTGGAGCTGAGGTATGTGGAGGGGAAGGCCCTGAAAAAGAACAAACATACAAATGCTTGAACAAACATGTTAAATTATGACAGGATGTAATATACAGTAAAATCAGCACTACTGTTATAGGTAGGCTGTTATAATACACTCCTGTAATCCACCATTAGTAAATAGCATTAAATAGGCTATATTTCCAAAAGTATTTGCTCACCTATCCAATTTATTAGAATCAGGTGTTCCAATAATTTCCCTGGCCACAAGTGTATAATAACTTTGTGGTAAAAGTCTGGAGCTGGCCCCTTCCGCTTCCAACATGGTTGTGCACCAGTGCACAAAGCAAGGTCCATAATGACCTGATGTGGAAACTGAAAGTGATCCATTTTTGCCACTATGCTCGCACACAGCGGAATTTGTCCTCCGCATTTAACCCATCCGTGCAGTGAAACACACATATACACACACACTGGTGAAGTGAGCACACGTGCCCAGAGCGGTGAGCGGCCCTGCACAGCGCCCGGGGAGCAACTGGGGGTTAGGTGCCTTGCCCAAGAACACTTCAGCCGTGACTTGGCGTTACTTGGAATCAAACCAGGGACCCTCCAGTCGCGAGGCTGGTTCCTTAACCACAAGCCTATGACTGCCCCAGGATGAACTTGACTTGAGTCCTGACCTTGACCCCATAGAACATCTTTGGGATAATTTAGCGAAGAGTGCTGTTACAAAGGAATAATCAGTGATGGATGGAGGCTAGAAAATGTTGTTGAAATTAAAGGAACAGATTCTTATTTGACTTTTTTGAACCTTGTGTCCCACAAGGTTCTGTCTTATGCCCGTTATTTTCTCTATATACGCTACCTCTGGGTAATATTATTCACAAGAATGATATCAACTTACACTGTTATGCTGATGATACACAGTTATATGTGTCAACCAAATTTTGTATTGACTATAAAATACTTTTGCTTGCTTCTCAAAGCAGTTAACGGTCTTGCACCACATGTGTGTTTTTTATGATCCATCATGCCCAGTTTGATCAAAAGGTGCAGGCTATTTACTGATACCTTGTATTATGAGGGCTACAACAGCGGCAGACAATGTCCATTGTTAAAAGTGCTTTACAAATAAAATCAAACTGAACTGAATTGAAATTGAATCAGAGTGGAGACTGAGAGCCAGGCCTTCTTGTCCAACATCAGTGTGTGACCTCAAAAATGAGCTTCTGGATGAATGGTCTAAAATTCTCATAAACACACTCCTAAACCTTGTGGACAGAATTTCCAGAAGAGTTGAATCGCTGTTCTAGCTGTAAAGGGTGGACTGTCATATTCAACTTTATGGATTAGCTCATATGTGAGTAAAGGCAGGTGAGCAAACATCTCAAGATTATCTACTTAAATACTTTAAAATATTAATAAGGCATGTACAGATCATTATTCTTGTAAAAAAATATTTACTGGCACATATTTCCAAGGAGAAGAAAGCTATTGGTTATATAAAAGTGCACTTTTAATAATATTGAGCTTATAAACTATAGTGGGCAGCAAAGTGGAGCAATGGATAGTGCTGTGGCTTCAGAGAAAGAGGACCCGGACTCGATCACTGGGTGGGACGACCTGTGAATTTCTTGTTAAGCAATTCTTTTCTAATTTAGGATTCTAGTTGCTTAACTGTCTTAGATCATGTTTGTTATATCTTCCATTTTATGATGCTCCAATTGTTTTCTAATGGTGAAAATTCAGTGCCTAGACCCTTCTTCTACGCAGCCATGATGCGGTTTGGCATTGTCATCTTGGAAAATGCAAGGTCTTCCATAACAGACATGTCATCTTGATGGGAACATATGTTGCTCTAGAACCTGGATATGCCTTTTAACATTAATGGTGTCCTTACAGATGTGTAAGATGCCTATGCCACACACACTAATGCAATCCCACACCATCAGAGATGCAGGCTTCTGAACTGAGGGCTGATAAGATCTCGGGTCCTCCTTCTTTCCTTCAGTTCGAATTATGCGGCATCCCTGATTTCCATAAAGAACTTCAAATTTTGAACTGTTTGACCACAAAACAGTTTTCCACTTTGCCACCATCCATTTTAAATGAGCCTTGGCACAAAGAATCACTTCCAGAAGACCCCCTGAGAACTGCATTGGCGTCCATTTTTGGCTTTGTGGGGGTAAACCAGAATGTAATAGGACCCATTCATAAGGGCGGTCACACACTTCATTTAATAATATTATTATTAGAATTAAATATAGACAATATAGTTAAATTTACACAGTCTGATCTTATTACAGACCATTATCTTATTTCATTAAAATTACTATGAACCAAAATAGTTGCTCAAACGCACATTTACAACAAGTACTGCAAATGATTTTGTTAGTAAACTCTCAAATTTATAAATTATGATTGTATCACCCTCCAATAATGTTATATATTATTGTTCGTTTTATAAATATATATTTGATGTATACAGATGCATCACATTAACCAAATGAAGATGGGTTCCCTTATGATTCTGGTTCCTCTCAAGGTTTATTCCTTACTTCTTCAGGAAGTTGTTCTTTGCCATCATTACTCATCTGGGATAAAACATTTTCTGTAAAGCTGCTTTGGGACAATGTCCATTCTTAAAAAGGCTTTAAAAATAAAAAGGAATTGAATTCAATATATATGTAAATAAATTGTTTTACAAACATCTGCCTAGTTAGATGAAAAATTTTAAGTATGGCTTTTAAAAATATAATTATTATTGGTTTCTATTTTTAGGATAACTGGTTTAAAAAGAAAATATATATTCAGTCCCATGACTGTTTTCTAAAACTGAACTGTAGCTCTTGTGCAAACCATCATACACAATATAATGGCTTTCAGGGATAATGGGTGTTTTTTTGCTGGGAATGTTATATATACTGTGGGTCTGTGTATATGTGTGCAAATGTGTGTGTATGAGTGTGGTGCTTGAGTGGTGGGAATGGCTCAGCAGAGAAATCTAAATGCTTGGGGGGGGGCACTGCACAACTATAATCAAGCACAATGAGAGAGAGTGAGGGAAAGATGGTGATAGGGGGTTGATGACAGAGATTTTGTGTGTGTGAGGGAGGTTGATGTCTGAGAGAAAGAGAAAAGATAGAGACGAAGGAATGATTATGGGTTTTGATGTGTATAGGGGTTGGAAGATTCGATGAGAGACATTTGACCTCCGCCCCTCCATAAAGAAAGTATTCACACTTTAGGAGCCGCTTTTTACCATACAGAAACCAGTTGTCATACTCTTGATGTTAGTACAAATATTTCTCTTTAAATGTATGATATTTCCCATTGATGTTATTGTTATGTATTCACAACATTGTGAAAACAGACTGTTATGTTTATGTTTAGTTTTTATATTTAAGCAATTGAATTTTGTTATGTTTTTGTTATAGGTTAGGCACAGCGGTTGCTGTGAGTTCATAGTTTTTTTTAATGTTTATTCTAGCGCAACTAAGGGCAATGTATCAAGGCGTCAGCATACCAAGACATTTTAAACTCAGGTGGTCAAATACTTTGGAAATATAGTGTATGATCATTGCTTTCACTTATTGATATTCTTCCATTTTTGTCTTTGCTGTATAGTTTGTTTTGTTTTGTATATAGATTCTCTGTCTAATGTAATATATCCAGGATATATTGACAGGTTAAGGAAAAAAATATTTTTTGAGTAATAGTGCTTGTCATTCTGACAAAACAAAGATTTTTGTTCCAAAACCACCCCTCCATGAGGCATCTAAGCTCAATGACTACTTTGACATTCTCCTCCTGCTGATTAATTATGGTTATTGTCTGAGGGCATGGTGATGTGCTTCAGCAGTGAGACTTTCCACAGCAGACCCCACATTACCTTCCACAGCTGGGCTTGACACTGTAATTTAATCACTCCTCATTTAACCTCATTGAACATATTCTTTATAACAATTAATCTCACTCACATTCTATTTTATAAACGCAATCTACTTTGGCATTAACCTCAATCTTTAACTGGCAAGCATGTTTTTTCTGTTTGGTAGAAATATCTTTTATATACGTAATCATTTGTTCACTAATTCTCTCAAACTGATTGCTGATGATTAAATTAAATTGGCCCAATCTTGCTTTCATATTAATCTGCTGAGTTGGAATTGCTGCGTACATTATAAACAAATTATTTTTATGGGTATCTTTTATTTTCACCTGGAGACAAAATAACCCGGAGGTTTAGGAAATGTGGCTGTTTTGAGATTCAATTATACTGTTAATTATATTCCAAATCAAAGCATCAAGTTTTTCAGCATTAAAACTTTACTTTCTTTATTACAACAGTTTCTAAACTATTAAGTGGCTTGGTTAAATAACTTACACTCAATAGTAATTATGCTGTGTAATGCTTTTTACAATGGAACAATGTGGCAAAGCAGATTTACAGAAATTTACGATAGGATATACTTATAATATAAAATAAACAAATGAATAATGACAGTTTTATTTGCCTACACAGGTTTAAGACTTTCTAAAGAGCAGATTTTTTTTACAAACCTTATTTTAAAAAAAATATGTAAATATAAACAGAATGCAATAATTTACAAATCTCAAAATCTGATATTGTATTAAAAATAGAACAAATGTCGAAAGTAAATTTCATGCCAAATATTGAATCATTTGCAAGTTTGTGACAGCAACACATCTCCAAAAAGTTGGGACGGGGCAATAAGAGGCTGGATAAGTTAAAGGTAAAAACAATTGCAACTTGTCAGGTCAACTAGCAATAAGTCATTAACATGACTGGGTATAAAAAGAGCATCTTGGAGTGGCAGCGGCTCTCAAAGTCTAAAGGTCTAAAGAGGAGAAGGCAACCCAAGTTGTTATCAGTGCTTAGTTTAGAATTCTGCATCTTGCAGTAACGGCTCTTTTAAGGGAGATCTGTAGTGAGCTACTGGTATACAGAAGTAAATAAAATAAGGAACAACTGCTACACTGATGGTGCCTCAAAAATGATTGTAAGTCAATCTGTTAGCACACTTTGTACTAGGGTTGACATTGTTGCACTGTACCCCTGGCTGGGATACAAAAGATTCAAATCTAAGGACAAGCCACTGAAAACAAAGCCTGCAACTTTTCCAAATATGAGTGTGGCTTTACATTATTCATAATACTGTAATTACTCTCATGTGTGCTTCAAAAAAGACTCAGTTAGTTAAAATACAAAGAGTTTATTGCATAAAATGCAAATTTCATGTAAACTATTGATTCAAAAAAGTAAATACATTTTTGAAACTTTAGCCACTTTGCAGCTCAGAGGTCACTTCATGAGAAATCTGAATATTTTATGTTTTGTAGATCAGTGGATAGAGGTGAACCAGAAAAATATCAAAATAGGTGCCTTTTCTGTATAAAGTTCATCATACCACAAATCATACCATAGTTATTATTGATATATAATTATATATAATTAATATTATACGGTCCCTACACCACCCCTGCCAAATCTTATAGCCCTAAACAACCCGCTATGATGCCAATACCTGTTTTATACTTTATATACACAGTTAAATATCTGTGTGATATCTGTAATGAAATATTT
Source organism: Aspidoras spilotus (assembly GCA_028565295.1). Classification (NCBI taxonomy): domain Eukaryota; kingdom Metazoa; phylum Chordata; class Actinopteri; order Siluriformes; family Callichthyidae; genus Aspidoras; species Aspidoras spilotus. The sequence continues at coordinate 4,625,595 of JAOUQV010000007.1, read as the reverse complement.
GCATGTGTCCACCATAATATTTTTCTCAAATATAGATGGCTGTGAATTGCATTCAAGTAGGAAGGTAGGAAAGCACTAATAATATAATCACCAGGCAACACCTATGATGAATGAAATTAGTCCATCATAAATTTGGTGTGATGAAATCGTTGTACCAATTTTGTTTTTTCAACAGTTGATCAAAACAGAAATCTTGAACATAATGTATATAAAAAATGAATGTCTAGTACTTTTGTAGTATATCCAAAACCACTCTTAATTAATGCCAATGTCTCTTTTACTAAATCATGTGTTTATGATTGTATACATATATATGACCAGGTTCAAATAAAATCTATTTCTAATGAAGGTAGATACTGGAAATTAATTAATAATTTTGTGGTTATTAATGAATGGTTTCTTTTTTTTTTAGTTTCCAAAACCATGTAACTTCTATAATGTTGATACATTTATTTATTGTTTTAACTTTTAATCCTTCAGCACCAGTGGCTTTTCTAATGTAAGGAACATGGCTACCGAAGGAATGACTGAACACGTAGACCCCACAAACAGGTGATAAACAGAGTTACTACACTAAGTAGCAGTTAGCCAAAATTAGAGTTACTTTTCTCAAGTCACATGCTAGCCGTGTGATAAGTATAGCCCAAAAGTCGCTAATGGTTAAATTAAATGTCTGGCCGGCTACTTAATTTTTATTTTAGCTAGTTTCATCTGTCTAAAATTTAGAACCCTGAGAAACTGACTATACATCTATGAAAAGAACCTACACACCGTATTCGGACACACCGCGAGGAACACCGGCTCTCATCTGTGAGCTATACGCACAGAAGCCTGTGAGGTAGCAATGTAACGAGTTTTTGTCTTTTCACAGGTGCTGGTTCCTGTGGACAGTAACTGCCTTAGCGTATTGGAACCAACACCCCCGATCCTGTCTCCTCACCTGAGCACATTTCTCACCTGAGAATCTCAACAACTGTGATTTGTTTGTGAAAAAAAATCTCAGTCCACCTCTGTTCAGTTTTTTGTTATTTTACAGGATGGCAACCCTTAGCAGAAGACCTGTATGGCTTATAAATGACCTACAGGTATTTTTCTCCAGAAGAGGGGTACCCATCCACATGCTAGCCGTGTGATAAGTATAGCCCAAAAGTCGCTAATGGTTAAATTAAATGTCTGGCCGGCTACTTAATTTTTATTTTAGCTAGTTTCATCTGTCTAAAATTTAGAACCCTGAGAAACTGACTATACATCTATGAAAAGAACCTACACACCGTATTCGGACACACCGTGAGGAACACCGGCTCTCATCTGTGAGCTATACGCACAGAAGCCTGTAAGGTAGCAATGGCCCGATTTCGCTTCCTGCTCTTGAATAAAACTTGCAACCATTCACCTTCTCTTCTTTTAAGCATTTCTAAATGCTTTATACTTCTCAGCTGACCCTAGTCCTGGCCATCTGTTTTGCACTTGCACTATCACATCTCTATGCTTTATTTACTGCATTCCTTCTGAAGGTTTCTACTTCCTGCCCTCTTTTGAACCTGGTATTACTGTCTTTAACCAGTATTTTAACCCTAAAAATAAATTTTTCACCCTACCTTTGCACATTAAAAGTCCTCAATGGCCACTGACAATTTTAGCAACCCACTTTTAAATCATGCTACGATATTTAAGCACCTTGGCATAATAAATAAACTAATAAACAACTATACTGTCATTTATTTTTTGAATGGAAGATGATTCAATATTATATATTGATGAGAGGTATGTGAAACATTCAAATGTATGTGAAACTTTCAGATTAGCTCTTGAAGCACTGACTCCAGCAGCAGTCCTCTCCTTGTGAATCTCCCCCAAATTCTTTAATGGTCGTTTCTTGACAATCCTTTCAAGGCTGTGGTTATCCCAGTTGCTTTTTCTACACACTTTTTTCCTTCCACTAAACTTTTCATTAATACGATTTAATAAAGCATTCTGTAAACAGCCAAGTTCTTTAGCAATAACTGTAGCATAACCTTCTTGTAGAGTGTGTCAATTTCGAGAGTGTGTCTTGCCCATGATTGTGCAACCTACTGAACCAGACTAAGAGACCATTTTATACACTTAGGAAGACTTTGCAGGTGTTTTGTGTTAAATATTACAATTTTCTGAGATAATGATTTTGGGTTTTCCTTGGCTGTAAGACCTAATCATCAACAGTAACAGAAATAAACACTTGAAATAGATCAAATAGATTTGGTAATAAATCTATATAATGTATGAATTTCAATGTTTGTATTTGAATTACTGAAATACATTAACCCTTTATGATATTCTAATTTACTAAGATACACCTGTATTTTTAGTATGTGAACCCACATATATTTGATTTCTCTCTCTATCTCTTTCTCTCTCAATCTCCCTCTGTCTCCTGCTTGTGAATAGCTTGTCTTCTTCTTGCTACATATCTTAATTTGACGCAAACTCTCACAATTTGACATTTTATTCTTAACTAAATCATTCTAGTTATGTATGTCATATCAGTATGTTAATATGCTATCATGTATGGAATCAGTTAAATGTATGTTAAACAGAGTAAAATATTTGACAATACTGAGAATAGACCATTTTTCCTGATTTCATCTATTGCTAGGTAAGTAAAACATAATGGAAAAAATCATATTACATCTTAGAAAACAAGTTTTGAAAGCCAAAACGCAAGATTTATTATCCCAGGGAAAACAATAATCATTTTACATGCCTCCTTAGTCTGCCAAGGCATTGCCTTCATAATTACATGCTCCATCTGCTATCCTTTCTATTTCACTATGTCCAAATTAATGTTGGCTAGTAAGGTCTATACAATGGTAAAATAGCACTCTGTAACAAGTGGGATATTTATTGAGGAAAAATGCTAAATTTGTCTTAACATATTTTATAAGTGTAACACACATTGCCCGTGTATCCTCTGTGTGGCATTATAATATTGTCACGTCCTCCGCCAGTAGGTGGTGGCAATAACTGTGTGTCTGGACACAGACACCCTAGCTAAGCCTGCACACTCTAATTGGCAATACCTGACAGGTGTTTTTGGCTGCCTGTTCTCACATTTAGAATCTTTTATGTAACGTGTTTTTGTCTTTTCACAGGTGCTGGTTCCTGTGGACAGTAACTGCCTTAGCGTATTGGAACCAACACCCCCGATCCTGTCTCCTCACCTGAGCACATTTCTCACCTGAGAATCTCAACAACTGTGATTTGTTTGTGAAAAAAAATCTCAGTCCACCTCTGTTCAGTTTTTTGTTATTTTACAGGATGGCAACCCTTAGCAGAAGACCTGTATGGCTTATAAATGACCTACAGGTATTTTTCTCCAGAAGAGGGGTACACATCCTATGCCCCTGAGCCCTACATTTCCCCATAACACTCTGAGTTGACAGTGGATGATAAAAAACTGTCACTTCTCGTTAAGGTCGCTAAGAATTCTTTAAAGCAGGAACACCTCGGAAATATGAGCCCCTTGGGATCATTGGACCCTACCCCAGAGCAGGACATTAGTTAGAGATAGAAGCAACCGATGCTTGTGGTAGCAGTGTCCTCTGATGGAGCCCACTTGCACTCTAATTAGAACCCTGACGGAGAAGACATCAGTTTTAGAGGTGCACAAAAATCTCTCCTTGCTAAGAGAAAACAAAAATAATCCTAGGTTTTATTTAAGACTGTAGTAAAACATAACTATAAAGAATACCACTGCAGAAGCATTCTCATTATCAGGTTGTAGTTGCGACGACTTTATGAATTTTATCAGTGATAAAGCCCATCATAGCACAGACAGCACTGGTTAAAGTTGTAAATGATTTGCTACTGGCCTCTGATGAGGTTTATGATTCTATGCGTATATCGCTTGACCTAAGTGCAGCTTTTGACTCCATTGATCATGCTATTCTTCTTCATAGAATAGAAAATGTTGTTGGAATTAAAGAAACAGCCCTGTCATGGTTCAGGTCTTACTTGACTGACCATTATCAGTTTGTAGATGTAAATGGCCTATTCTGTGCAGAGTAGGTTAAAGTTTGGTGTCTCACAAGGTTCTGTCTTAGGCCGTTACTATTTTATATATAAATATGCTACCTCCGAGTAATATTATTTGCAAGCATGATATCAACTTCCACAGTTATGTTGATGATACGAAGTTATATGTGTCAGCCAATCCTGAAAACAGACACCAATTTACTCGAGTTGAGGAATGTGTGAAGGACATTAGACAATTGTATTTTACTTAACTCTGATAAAACTGAAGTACTTGTATTAGGACCACAGGCAGCTAGAGGTAAAGTTTCTGATATTCTATTATCTCTGGATGCTTTTTCAATTACACCATGTACAGCTGTAAAAGACCTTGGTGTGATTATTGACTCTAGCCTTTAGTTCAAATCTGTAGATAATACAATCAGGATAGCATTATAACATTGCTAAGATCATAAATATGCTGGCACTGAATGATGCAGAAAAACTTGTCCATGCATTTTTTACCTCTAGGCTGGATTATTGTAATGCCTTGTTGTCTGGTTGTTCCAGTAGGTGCATAAACAAACTACAGTTAGTCCAGAATGCAGCGAC
>JAOUQV010000007.1:4609157-4620896 GCA_028565295.1 Aspidoras spilotus | reverse complement strand
AGGAAGGGATGGGGTGATGTTCATGTGTGCCCATGCGTATGATGTGGCTCTTTGTGGTAACTTGGTAAAAAAATGTGGCTCTTGGTCTCTGCCTGGTTGGCCACCCCTGTTCTATCCCGTATCTATCATTTTTATGCTGCTGAGTATACTTTGTTTCAACAAGATTAAAATACAGACTCATGAAACAGTTTGGTAGTTCATACAAAGGCTTCTAGTAAATTGCATGAAAAGCCGAATTCACATGTGCCTTTCAGTGCTGAGATTAAGTCTCAAATCATCACTTAATTGTAACCAGGTCATTGTTACAGGGGATATTGCACTGTTCACATCTATACTGTATTTGTTAAAATGAGACAGTTAGACATTTGTTGGCCAGAGATCTTTTCATTTAATCTGTGGTGTCAAACAAGCAAAGGATAGATGGAGAGAGCTTTGTAAAGAGCTTGATCCATGCAGATCATCACTTTCCCAGATGAGGATCATCTTTTAATTTGTGATTTGTGGTCGTGTAGAGACACTCTCTCTTTCCCTGTCCTACACTGACATCTTCTGGCTTTTTCCTGATGTAGCCATGTAGATTATCGTGTAGGTGATTTAGGGAGTTTTTAAGTGCAGGCAGATTGTTAGGAAAGTAAAGGGTTTAATATTAGTCTTTACATTATACATTGTATTAATAAAAATTGTATTATTTTTTACCTTAGGGTAACTAATTTGATGTTTGCTTGGCCCAGTTAGCTAAGTAGTAGCTGGCTAGCAGGTGTGTAGCACCTCAACCCCACCCACCCAACACATTTCTCAAACCACCATCCACTTTGCATTTATTTAACATTTATTAACATTTTCCTATGCATTTTACTTTGGCATATACTTTATACATAACACAAATGTAGGTTGTTAGCTGCTAAAATTTAATATAACATCATATTTTATGTTTGGGTCACTTCAAGCTCACATCATCTAAAAAAAAGGTCATTTATTTTTGCCATATTTGCACTATTCTACTATTTGCACTTCTGGTTGCTAAAAGCATTATGTTGCCTTGTACAGGACAATGACAAAGTTTAATCGGTCTGTCTGTCTAGCAATCTATCGATCTACAGTCCGTAATATCATCAAAATATTCAGGGTATGTTGAGAAATATCTGCAAATAAGCAGCAAGGCTCAAAACCAACATTAAATGCCCATTGACCTTTGATCCCTCAGGTGGCACTGCGTTAACATCCCACATTATTCTGTAACAGATATTAGTACATTGGCTCATGAACACTGAACAGTGAACACAGTTTATCACTCAATCTAGAAGTGCATGCAAAGCGAAAGCCATATTTTAACAACACCAAGAAATATTGCTGGCTTCTCTGGGCCCGAGCTCACCTGAGATGGACTGACGCAAAGTTGAAAAGTGTCCTGTGGTATGACGAGTCCACATTTTAAATTGTTTTTGGAAATCATGGATGTTGTGTCCTCCTGGAAAAACAGGAAATGGGCTGTCCATTTTGTTATCAGCTCAAAATCAGGGGCATACAGGGGTGTATTAATGTCTATGACATGGGTAACTTGTACATCTGTGAAGGCACAATTAATTCTGAAAGGTAAATACAGGTTTTAGAGCAACATATGCTGCCATCCAAGCAACATGCTTTTTTAAGACGTCCCTGCATATTTAAGCAAGACACTGCCAAGTCACATTCTGAACCTTTTACAACACCGTAGCTTCGTAATAAGAGTGAGGATACTAGACTGACCTGCCTGAAGTCCAGAAAATATATGGCACATTATATGAAAAATATGACAATGGAGACCCCAGACTGTTGAGCAACTAAAGTTGTGCATCAAAGAAGAATAGGAAAGAATTATACATACAAAGCTTCAACAATTAGTATACTCATTTCCCAAATGCTTATTGAGTGTTGTTTAAAAGAAAGGTGATGTAACACTGTGGTAAACATGCCCCTATCACAAATATTTTGGAATGTGTTACAGACATCGATTTCGAAATGAGTGGATATTTGCAAAAAACAATAAAGTTTATCTGTTTGAATATTAATTATTTTGTCTTTTAAGGGTATTCAATTGAATATGGGTTGAAAAGGATTTGCAAATCATTGTTTTATGTTTTACACAATGTCTTAATTTCATTGGACTTGTATTAAAACCAGGTTTGTGGACCATTATATTACTATCATAACTCTAAAAGTTTTTTATCAGTAAATACCAATTTTACATCAAAACAAAGCCCAAAGTCACAATATTTTCGGTTAAGCGAGATATGAGTGGTTGTTCAGGAGGTGTGCCAGAGGTAAAAAAACGGGGTCAATTACCAATAGAAATTCATGAGATAAAGTTTATAGTAGAGCTATGTCCTCTTCATGATTGTCTAGTAGATGACACAGATCAAAAATATGTTTAGTTTGTTCAGCATTAGACACAAAAACTCATTCCCATTTACTGCCATGTTAATTTGAGCAAGTCAGATTTGCTTTTTCACTAATTTTTTATTTGTGTTTAACTTGTCATTTTCGGCTAAGCAATAGTTTCAAAGAGTTATGTCTGTTTGTTCAGGGGATGCATTTACAGCTTTCTCAGTCATTTCTTCCCCTCTCTCTCACAGACACGCCCTCATGCAGGCACTCACACACACAAACATTCTGGTATTACTGTAGTTGTGAGGACAATCCATAGACTTCATTAAAAATTAAATGTATTGCTAATGTTGCTGTTAATGCTAATTGATAATGCTAACTTCTGATGCTCACTGATGAGGCTCATTGCCAATGCTAAAAGCTAATGCTAAAATTTGTGGCAATGCTAACGGCTTATGCTAAATGCTAATGTTAATTACTGATACCTTATGCTAATTGCTTATGTTACTGTTAATGCTAATTGCTAATATTCATTGTCAATGATAACTGCAAATGCTAACGGCTAATGCTAATATTTGTCACTATGCTAATTGCTAATGGTAATTTATGTTAGCTAATGCTAACTGCTAATGTTTATAGTTAATGCTAACCACTAATGCTAACAGCAGTTGCTAACAACAAATTCTAATATTTGTAACAATGCTAATTGTGAATGCTAACTTCTAATGGTAATTTTTATTAGTAGAGCTAATTGCTAATGTTGGTGTCAATAATAACGTCTAATTCTAATTGCTAATGCTAACAGTTAATGCTAACTGCTAATGCTAATTGCTAATGCTAATTCAAACAGCTAATGCTAGCAAGTGTTGCAGTGCTAATTGCTTATACTAACTGCTAATGGTAATGTCTATTTGTTTGCTAGCTGCTTATGATAATTGCTAATGATAACAGTTATTATAACAGCTATCACTGATAGTGATACTTTCTAATGCTAATGGATAATTCTAACAGCTAATGCCAACATGTGTGATAATGCTAACTGATCATTTTTAAATTTGTGTTAACTAATTTGTTTTGTGGTAATTATTTTGATTATGAGATGCACCGAAGCAACACATATCGCAGTTTCTGCAGGAACTGCTCTTTCTAGTTTGAAATAAAGGTCTTACAATTTGAAGTGCAGTGTAATGTTTTAGGTGCCATACTATCTGCTGGTTTTAGTCTACTCTTTTATTTAGTTCAATGTCAGTGCAGCCGACTACCATTAGGTTTGCAGTATGTCATACGTCCATCTGCTGCAAACTGTATGAAAATGCTAATTTCCTTTACCATAATATTACTGTGCTTAAATGGCTGGTATAATAACAAGGCTAAAGCTAAACTAAGGCTTTGCAAAGCACCACTGTTCAGTTTCTTTGAGCGAATAATTATTTTTTTGTGTCTGCATTAATTGACATTGTAGAATAGAAATGAAAATGTAGAATTATCTGTTCTTAGGATGAAAATGATTAAATGCATTATTCCATTGAATGCCCACACTGAACAAGATCTATAATATTCATTTTCACAGTACTGTACAAACTGCCTCCTCCAGTAAAACATCTCTGTCTCTCTCTGTCTCTGTCTCTGTCTCTCTCTCTCTCTCTCTCTTTCACACACACACACACACATACACGATTTATTGTATTTATAAGACGAATGACCTTAGCCCACATCCTATTCCTGTAGGAACTGCCTCCGTCTTTTACCTTCCTATATCTCTTTGTGCTCACCAAGCTCAAGGCTAAACGTCCACCACCTCTGCAATTATGTTCCAAGCACTTTGATTTTCAGGATCTCTTTCTGAAAATCTCTGCTGTTTTATTCCCAACAGCTCTCAACTCAGGCCTATACTCTCACTGACTGTCTTCTGCCAGCCACTGTAATATGGGCGCAATTGCTAGAAACTGCCTCCCACATATGATTTTTCAATTCTCTACTGCACAATAAAAAACAAAACGGGAATAAATATTTGTTGTGTTAAAGTGTTTTCCAGGTATCTGCTTGCTTTCTATTTCTATTTTGTCTTTTCACCTTTGGAGTTTTAGTATTTGTATGTAGTATGATAATATTGAAACATTTTATTGGGTTTGAAATTTTGTTCTATAGGCAAATATTAGTGACACCTACATTGAGGTGTATATTAAATATATATTATTTATATTACATATATTATGTATATTGTTCAGTTCAGTGTGCGTCATTAGAAAAACTATACCTATGCAAAAAGTGTTTTCTTTGTTTCATGCCTCGTTTAGTCTTGTTCCTTGTTTCGTTTTTTTCTCTTAGCTACAAGTGTATTTCTTTGTTGGTTTCCCTTCAAATGATCATTATTAAAATACCTCTCTGCAATTACTTCTGCTCCAGAGCTAAAGTAGGCGTGATAATTTTACCATGCTGTGACGGTGCGCACCCTAGCCCCATTAATCCAACATGCTCAATATGAACATGTCAAAATTCCAGTTTTACAGCATGCGGTGGTGGTGCGCACCCCAGCACCACAGATTGTACATGCCCACGTTAAACATGTCATAGCTCCTGTGCTGTAGCAAGCAGAAATGTCCCACCCGCAAACCTTAGATCAGTTTGCCAGACGGAGTGGCGGCTTCCCGGACTTCGCAGTCAGCACACGGGCAGCCGAGGACTTTGTTGGACTACCCAGTGTCGCTGGGGATGTTGACAACGTAAAGCTTCCTCGTTCTGCTGAGGACGTTGACCTGATCTCCTGTTGTACTGTGGAGGTCGCTGCAACCACTACCTCGGCTGGTTCACTCCTTCCTCCACCTTGCTATGCTCCCCCTCTCATGCTGCCCCTACTCGTCTCATTTCGCCGTGTGTTCCATTCCCCCCCGGCCTTTGAGCCTGATCTCGCCTCTGGACTCCGCCCATATAGCGGCTCCTGATCTCAATTTCCCCACAAAATCTAATTTCAGGACTGAGTAAAGTTTGAGAGGGGGATTTTGATGTTTTGTTGGGGCTCTGTCAGGAACCAAGGAACACCGGCAACCTAGGGGGTTTAAGGAACATGGCAATCTGATGAGAGAAGTAGTGGTTATGGGTCAATTACATGGACTGATTAGAGAGACTATACCGATGCCAAAAGTGTTTTCTTTGTTTCATGCCACGTTTATCCATGTTTCTTGTTTTGATTTCTTTTAGTTACAAGTTTATTTCTTTGTTTGCTTATCTTCCAAAGGATCATTATTAAAATACCTCTCTGCAATTACTTCTGCCTCCTCCTGTGTGTTCCTGAACCTGAGTCAGCGTTACACAAAATACCAATCATTTACTGAAAACATGCTTGCTCTGTGAAATGACACCTTGTTGATGTAGCTTAAACGGTCCACAAATTTTTATATTTGTTGTTGTTTGCTACTTTCATTTTCGCAGATGTGAGTTTTAAAAGCTGTCTTTTCCTGAGTTAAAACTGTAGTCCTTCTTGTATTGGCTTGAGATCTGCTTTATTTACCGCCTCCTGAACAGAGCAATTCATTCTCCCTGCTGAGCACAGCGCAGCAGCTGTGGTGGCCTGTCTGGGCTGCCGTTTTGATTTCTGTTTCCCATTTCCAGTTTATCACAGATTGATAAGGTCACCCCACGCTGTCACCTGCTCTAACAAACTCCATTTACCTTCTGCTGCAATGTTATTAACAATATGAGATGTTGTCCAGCAGACAGTGCACCCACTGCGGGAAAGACATCATTTTACAGCATCTTCCTGTGTGTCTGTGCGTGTGTGCGACTGCCTTATCCGCTTTTCTTTGTGGAAATTGTTGATTTTATAGCTCCCAGGAAACACATAATGTACTTATAGCAGTTAGACTCATAACTTGCATTTGTTTCTGGGTAAGGTCTAGTAAAAAAAAAACACACGAGCTTTTTTAATTACAAAATAATAATAATAGTAATAATAATAATAATAATAATAATGATAATAATAATAATAATTGAGATTTTATTGATCCTTATAGGGAAAATATTCTCTGAATTTTACCCATACGAGCTGCACTCAGCTCACACAGACACCGTGAGCATTGTGCATCCTCTCTTATTAAAGCACATGGAAAGAAATTAGGATTGCCTTGTCTAATGGCACTTCAGCCGTAAATGTTAATTGCCTGAAGTGGGAATCAATTTTTTCCAGTATGCCACGTGCCACAACACATAGGTATATATTTTAGTTGATTCAAAGTATACATGTATTTCAATACAATGCAATAATTTGTATTACTTTAAATGTTGTATCATGCCAACCTAGGTTAAAGCATCTGTCAGTGCAACTTATCCTCTCTTTTAGCTGTTTGTACACAAGAGTGCATTGTGAATAGAGCCATGGATTGACAAATTCTGGCTTCTCTATTTAAAGGCACACAGCTATATCATTAAACTGCAGTGTAATTACAAAGGTCACTTTTTAAAGTTCTTACTGCATCACCCTCAACATGCACATGCATTGGGTTGGACATTTCTGAGCGGAAACAATGTTTCACAGGTTGTTAAAGCATTCAGTCCACAGGGAACTATTACAGCCCAAGTTTCGGACCTGGCTTTACCAGATGTGGGCTAATTCTATGTAAATCACAAACTGTGAGATTGCCATCATGCTCCACTAACTGAGAGAGTGGGGCCATTTGAATTTCATACCCATCATTTGCAGCCTTTCATCTGACCATGATAGCATTGTGAATTGGCTAGCTGTCAGAAGAGGAGTCAAGGATGCTCTTGCTACCTAATTTACTGTGCATAATGCATTTCTTAACTGACATTATTGGGGTTGCAGGGCTACACCTGTGGCAGTTCTATGAATTTTGCAAGCACTAACTTAAATATTTGTGCTATGTATGCATTTTGTATGTATGCTGAGGAAATCCCTTCAGTGACATCACTAATGAGTTTCTTTAGTTCCTGGTACTAGGTCTGAATATTAAAATAGTAAAAGTACAGACATCTCATAATTGTTGCAAGTGTTAAAGTAATGCCTTATTGTTAGGTATTCACAATTTTGTTTCTTTTACCTGTGGACATTTTGAGACAGGGTTTATGTTTTGTGACATGAATCTTTTATGTCAGCGTTTGGACCACAATTATCTGCTCTCTTTATTTTGTGTTGTTTCTTTTACCAAAATTCCATAGGGCACCTTGGTTTTTTGTTTTTGGGACACATCCCTTCTAAAGACTTCCCACTGGCATCTGCACAGCTGATGTCTATTTTCTTTGATCAGCACCCACTTTAAAACCAGTGGGTTTTCCACATTCTAGTGCAGTTTTATCATTCAAAATTTATTTGCGCGATCATGGACATTCATGCAGGGTGTTTTGTCCCCCAAAATGCTTATTTCCATGTTTTTAGGTTTTCCTGTTTTCTGTTTTATTTCTTCAATGTTTAATATGCATATCATTTGTTTTATTTCATGTTTTGGAGTTATTATGTCTTGTCGCATTTTATCAATGTGGGATTTGTCTTTAGATGAGGTTAGTCCATGCTTGATTTATCTGCTGTATGTGATCTCATCCAAATTCAAAAATGATGACCACATTGAAGAGTAATTTTTTTTTACTTTTTAAAATTAATTTTGTGTTCCCCTATATTCTCCTTTGTCTTCCTTTTTCAATCACATTTCTTGGTGAAGCCTTTAGTCCCTCTTGCTCTCCCTTCTGCTCATCTCCGCACAAAAGTCTCATTCCACACCCGATGCATCGGCATGCCCACCGCTGTCTCTGTGCACAGCTGCACGTTACAGAATGAACCGCTATCTACAGAGTTCAGCGAGGTAGTGTAACCGCCGCTCACCACGTTTGGTCTCCAAGCTGAAGGAACTGTTTCCAGCCAGCAGAGCGGGTTGCCAACATGGATACCCCTGAGGAAAAGAGACTGTCAGTAGAGCAGGTTTGTCTAGATGGTTGTGGAGTTAAAACCCTGAACTGTACAGTAAGTGAGCATTGTTCCAGAAATAATGCTCTTACGAGCATTCTCCAGCCAGAGAGATTACCTGTTCTGTTTATTTTTTGTTCTTCTTATCTTTGGACTTTTTAAGACTGGTTTTATGTTTTGGGACAATATATTAGGGATATATTTAACCCTGCTCTCTGAGTGGAGCCACACTTTACACTTAGACTTAGAGGGTTAATAATAAAGACCACTTCATTTTGGGAAATCAGTAACGGTGCAGATAGATTTGTTCAAATAAAACCATATAATGGATGGCATTATTAATGCCACTAATTTTGTTCAGTTTCTGTAGCTATATCATTATGTTAAAAGAAATACCTCCAGTAAAGGAATTTATTTAAATGCTACATATTACCTTTAACCTCCAGATTTAATTGTCTCAGTTTTTAGTTTTATAAGTAACCCACATTTTTTAAAACTTTGGTTTTTTTTACATAAAATGAATAGAGATCAATTCAGGAATATGCTTGTTTTTCTCAATTCAAGAATTTTACATGGATTCCTTCCTGGATTATCTTAAACAATATCATAATATGATGTAAATCTTGCACAGGAATATCCCTAGGCTGCTGCATACACACAGACACAAACTAAAGTGTGAAATTTTTATGTAACATATTGAAGTTGATGCAGTTTATATAAGAGCCACTGGAGGGCAAAGCAGCACCACTGAGACATATAGTCATACAAATGACCTATTTTCCCTGTGAAAAGAAACCAGTACGTTTTTAATCTGTAGTCTCTATTTGAACCACGACACAATTTGCAGACATTGCTGTGTCTGCACACTTTTAAACCACATTTAGCTGTGAGTGCTCAATGCTAGAAAATAAAGTAAAGTTTTCTTTTATTTCATAGGGAATCAAAGTCAAGTAGAAGCATATAGGGCTGCTTCTAAAATCAGGTGCCAGACTTAAACCAACTGCAGTAACAATGGCTAACGAAAAAGATGATAGTTACTTTATAATATTATTATACTCTTTAGAATATGCTTATGCACTATTTGTGTATGCATAAGTGCATATAACCTGCAGTTCTAAGGGGCTATAAATAACACATAAGTTCCATCATCTGCCACAAAGAAGTGCAGCCGTCAAATTAGCATTTGTCTTCACTAAGAAAAAAAACATTAATAACTGCTGTAATTAAGTCAATGGTTTGTAGAGAGGTTATTTATTTATTAGAGATGCATTAATCCCCAGAGACATAGAGGAATGTCCCAGAAAACTTAGCTGTTCTGTCAAATTGGAGCTAATTGTTTGTGTCCTAAATCAGATCCTGGTTGAATATAGAGCACCTTGGAAAGGGGAAATTTTGAAATGGATTTAACGATGCCAGGGGAGCTGGGTTAAATCTTCAGAGACAGCTGGCCAAGAGTGAGAGAGGGAGAGAGAGAGAAGATGCAGCTGAAGGTCTGGCGAGGAGATAGGACTAAGGTCAGATGGTGATGGGACTGCTTCGGGAGTGCCCAAGGGGGAGTGCAGGCTAAGCACGACACATCTGAATGAAGGTTACTGAACATGCTGTGATCGTTCTTCATTAACCAAAAAGGAGCCAATGTAAAAAAATTTGCCACCCTTTTAAGAATTAGGCCGGTTGCTTTAGAGTGTTGCTTTGAAATATACTCTAGCAACATGCTTAAAATTAAATCATAAGAATTCAGATGTAACTGTAATGTGTGTTTAGTAAGGAATACAACAAAATAGATTGTAATAGAGTTAAATGACCAACATCCGGGTGGTGTGATAATGCATAACCTAATGTTTTGTAATACAACAATTTGCCAATTACATTTATTTTAATGAATGAACTATATTTATAAATTTGTAACTATTTCTTGTTATATCTAATTATTTGGACTATCCGCAAGGACTTAGATACAGTTTGAATCTCATTAAAGAAAAGGCAAAAACTACTGTTTATATTCTTCGTCACCATATTAGGGATCATATTTTTAGTTAACAAATTAATCTGTTTATCATTAGACTTACTGTATATCACATATCCAACATATGCCACTGTGCTGTATAAGAATGAGCTAATTATTATAAAACTCTAATTTAAATTATAGCACTACATTAACAACTACTGTCATTTCTATCGGTACTATATGACCAATCAGATGTGAGAATTCAAAACCAATACAGTTTATCAAGAATAATACAAATTACTCCTTTAATATAAAAAAGTTATGATGCTACAATCACTACAGTGTCCAAGACTAATATAGACTAATATAGAGGGATATTCTGAAGACACCAACCTTAGTTGATATAATCTTTACTAAGACATTTGGTAGGGGTTAAAAGTCTGCTTTATTTGGTAGAGTTTGAAGAATTACTAAAATTGCATACAATGTACAATTAATCCAGATGACTGTTACATCCTAACTTCACTATGTAAGTATAACACGTGCTAACCATTTTGTACTAATATCATTTGGAAAGAGCCCTTGAAAGTAAGTAATCCTCTATTGCAAGCCATCATGCTGAAGCACTTTAGGGAAATCTTCAAGGGCTCAGCCTACTTCTCATCTGCAAAGGAAAGAAAAAAGAATATAAAATAGCTAAATGAAATGTCACATGATGCTTTTCTACAACTATAGATTTAAAAAAAGGCTGTAATGCCGGATTTGATTTTGATACAAAAGAGTGATTTATGCCTTATTGCTCTGAATTGATGTACATATTGATTATATTAATGCTTCTGTAAAATAGATTCTTATGTAAGTCTATCATTCAAACAGACTATACTCGAGCTTGTATGAATGCATTGTCAGTACTCACAATAGTGCCATTTAAGTAATTTACAGCAAACTGTGTCAAAGGAAAATAATTTTTGAAGAAAAATAGAAGGATTTTTATCTGCACATTGTTTACTTAGGATCATCATGTCTGGAGAAAAATATGAAGGCTTCACAATAGATGCAAATGTTCAATCAAAGCATAAAGACGTAGTTTTTGCATTCAATTTATTTTCCTTTTTTTAATATAATCTCTAATGTCATAACTTTTAAACCCTACAATTATCATTTACTAAATGAGGGTTAAAAAGCTATGATTTTCATTATTAAATCCTATCATAGATAAATGTCTTAATTCCGATTTATTATATGAGACAACGCTCTGCTACACATTAGAATGCATGAATAATCCAAATTTAACAATCCAAACAGAAACTGGGTTCCTTTGAGGAAATGGAATCAGAAAATTCAATGCATTTAAAATGTCATGATAAAAGAACAACTAATCTACATAAATATGGTTAAATAAAAAAAAATCATAATATTATGAACCTAAAGCATGTATCTTCCAGTAACATCAAGTAACCCAGGACTTTGGGAGGAAATCCAAAAAAACCTACATGGACATTATATACTGTAGTTT
>JAOUQV010000007.1:4591388-4606235 GCA_028565295.1 Aspidoras spilotus | reverse complement strand
ATATATTCATGCTATATATATATTCTCTGAAGCCCCACCAGGAATATATATAGGGCTTTGAGGTGGCCCTATATATAGAGTATATCCACAGTATATTCCAGTTTTGATATCCTTTTGTTGGCAATTCTACTACTACCTCTACTAAAATTACTACTAGTTAAATGATCTATTATCCAACTGAATTATGTATGAAAGTGATCCATTTGCCACTATGCTTGCATACAGGGGAATAGGTCCACTGCATTTAACACCTCTGTGCAGTAAAACACACATACATATAAAGCACAGACACTTTTTAAAGTGATCACACATGCCCAGAATGGTGAGCTGCCTCCAAAGCGACCTGGAAGCAATTAGGAGTTAAGTGCCTTGCCCAAGGGCACTTCAGTTGTATCTAGATTTGGTGGTAGTGGGAAATGAAACGGGTACCTTCCAGTCGCAAGGCCGGTTCCTTAATCAAAGCCTACTACAAATAATAATATAATAATAATAATATTGTGAGGCGTCTGTGGGATCTGGCAACCCAGGGCATATTAAGCCTCACATGCAGTGTTACGCAGCCTGGTGAGCCGATTCTAGAAATATCTGTCTAGTTCAAGTTCCCCCAGAGTTCACGCAGGTTTTCTCCGAATGCTTGGTTTTCCTACTGCATTCCATAGACGAGCATGCAAGGTTAATTGGTGTCTCTCAAGTGGCCCTTAATGGATTGGCATTAAGGACCAAAAGACCACCGGTTTTATCCACACTTCAGGCAAGTTATGGCTGAAGTGCCATTGAGCAAGGCACTCAAACCCCACATGCTTCAGTGTGCCTCAATAGGGACGCAGCACACTGAATATGTATTTTAACATGAAAAAAAAAGAGAAAAATAAAGCGAGGTAAAAATCTCATAATCATAAACAAAATGAAGCGATAGGAAAAAACATGGCAAGAACAAGACACTTGTAATAAATAACATTCTTAGAAACACAAACACATCTGTAAAGTACCACTATATAATGCCCAAAAAATGTTTAATGACTCTTTCATGAGTCCCAAAAATCGACTACAATTTTGTCTCCTTCCAGATACTTTATTAGCAATTAGTCTGCACTTAAAATTCAAAATACACTCACTATTAAATTGTGTGTATGTGTATGACATGAAATAACAACACCCTCTCATGATTGATAACTCCCTCCCATAAAGTCCCTCATCTGATATTTACCAGCACAGCCAGCATTGCTGATTGGTTCCTTCAAGTCCCCTATCAATCCCACTGGGGGTTTAAGAATTTTTAATGGAGTTGCTTGCAGTTGATTGTGCGATTAGGAGTGGATATTTTATATTGAATTAATAGATATTAATATTAGTAGTACTTTAACAGTTTTTTTTACATTTTCATGTGTTTTTATTTTTTCTCTGAAATTTTAAGGAAGTTGGTCCTCACATTCCTCAAGGGTCTAGCCTCATCTGGTTAATATATGCATGATTCAGAGGCTTATATTGGTATTTTGGAGCGACATGTGCAGAGATCAAGCAGATACAATATGACTATTGTAGCAGGTCAATACAAATCTGCATTCCTATAAGTTATAAGAACGTGGTTAAAAAAGTTTTTACGCTTTACTGACCTGCCTGCAGATCTGTCTATTGAGATGATGCGACCCAATGGTAAACATGCCTCTGCCAAACCTTTATGTGGGTTAAATACATTAATTCCTAGATTTGTTTGTATTTATTTAATATAATTACATTAGTTTATGTCAAAACAAACTTTTGTCATTTTATGTGTAAAACGGCTTTAAAATGTTATAGCAATTGGTAATTGACACGTGGAACCTAATATCTGCTTTATTGTATTTTATAGCAAATCTTTAAACTTTATTGGAAATCCAATTTGTAACACAATTTTAAGAAAGCATTAGCACAGAGCCTGAGCTTGTGCTGGCTTGAGAAACTGATTTGGATCCGTTGAACTATTATTATGGGTCAGGTCCCTCGAGACTTGCTGACATTTACAGGGTTCGGGACATTCACTTGCCTTCTCGGTTAACTATAGCAGAAATTAGGGTTTTTTTTATAATAACCGGCACCATTTAATGTAGATGACTGTGAGTCATTTCTGGCAAACTGCTCAGTAAACCCTGCTAATCACTAACATTTCAGTGATATTTATGCATTTTCTCCATGCGGGAGTTTTTGGATTAAAGGTCAGTGTTTAAGTAATGACTCTCATTATTTGTTAAGCAATCAGCAAATTCTGAAATACAGCGTCTTCGCCTGTCATACTCCTAAAGTTCTGGACTGTATGTTTTGGTGGTTTCTGCGTACTGATGCTTGAGCATCTGTATTTGTAAATAATAATTTACCCTCAGCATACATTTTCAGAAATGTAAAATATGTTTTGACTTTCACTATTATACTATTGTTGTATAATTAACTGAAAAGTCTTACAGAATTCAATCAATATAAACAGTGATGAAATTTACTAGATACTTTATTCACAAAACCATTATCATGCCATGTTTCAAAGTATTCTTCAAGTAAGTCTTCAAAGTTTAGGCATGATTTAAAATGATTAAAACAATGTACCAACCCAGATTACAAGATAAAAGTTAGATTAGGGTGTGGGCGTGGCTAGACTCCCATCAGGCAGTGCGTCAGACTATTGTTTATGTCCCTAGTGTTTTATTTCGTGTGTTTGTGTGTTTTAATAATTAATGAATGTTTTATGTTGTTAATTATAGTTATTATTTAAATGTTAATTTACTTGTTAATTAGTTATTTTTATGTTGTAGTTATGGTTATAGTTATGTTGTTTGTAGGGTGTTCTATGGAGTTTAACGTGGTTTAGGGGGTTTTAGATGTAGCAGTGTTATCTGCAGAGTGTGTGTGTGCTTATTTTGTATAAATAAAAGAGCAATTCTGCACACTGTATCTCTGCATCTTCACTAACGCATGCTACATTTGGTGTCAGATGTAGGATTTACTCTCCAAAGCAACTTGGAAGCAATCCTGGAAGAAATTCATCAGGCAGAGTTAAACAATACACAGCAGACAGTGCCCCCCCCCGTCCCCTCTGGTAGCAACCGTATATAGACTGTGTTGTTAATGGACAGCGGATCTGTGTCGCTAATCTGCAGTGAAATGTTTCTTAGATTTGTGTTCAGGCATTTGTGAACTTTCCATGGTTACCGGGCCGCCATGGATTACAACCAGTTTAGAGCAACGTTTGTGTGGGGCTAATAACACATGTATCCTGGGTTTAGACTTCCTGGAAAGTGCAGGTGTGGTTATTGACTATCGAGGGTTGCTGATTTGTGTGTGCAGCAGAAAAACAGAACGGACAACCTGGGCGTTTGCTCAGCCGATCGGGACATCAGACTTTCCATCAACACGGGCGATGCTTTCCCCATTCACCTTCAAGTTTACCAGCTTCCCTTGGCAAAATGACAGGCCACAAAATGACAGATTTGCGGAGTGGAAACGGCTGGATTTATCGAAACCTAATGCAGTTTATGGACATCACCTGTAGTTCTAGCTAAAAAAAAAGATGGCAGTTGGTGGTTCTGTGTGGATTACCATAGATTGAATGAGGATATTAAAATTGACTATTATCCGCTCCTGCACATCGACGACACGCTCCATAAACTGTCCGGTTCCACATGGTTTAGTTTGCTCGAACTCTGTAACGGTTATTGGCAAGTAGCAGCGCCGAATGAGAAAACGGCATTTACCATCGGTACTCAGCACTGCCATTTCAACCTTATGCGTTTGAAAATTCGGACTTTGTAATTCACCAGCTACGTTCGAGAGATTGAGGGACCAAACTCTTTCTGATGTTCCTCGCGATAAGTTTG
This sequence comes from Aspidoras spilotus, assembly GCA_028565295.1. Lineage (NCBI taxonomy): Eukaryota > Metazoa > Chordata > Actinopteri > Siluriformes > Callichthyidae > Aspidoras > Aspidoras spilotus. Next base: position 4,602,393 of record JAOUQV010000007.1, on the reverse strand, counting down.
TAGTCTACTTGGATGATGTAAGTTAACGGCGCTGATTGTTACAGAGCGCTGGTCAACCTAGAACTAGTGTTAAAGGCAATTCATGTGGCTAAGATGGAATGATTCACTCATCTGGCTTATGCGTTTCTGGGACCCCAAAAGAAACCTAGCGTGGTGGATTTCCAATATAATTTCAACATTGAACACTGAATTATCCAGCAGCAAGGGAACGCAGATGCACTTTCTTGCTGACCGTGTGAGGATTTAATTTTCCGGTATTGTGCGCAACTGAGGAGGTGACGGTGGAGAATAGTACTGATCAGGGATTGGAATTTACATCCTGCGAGGATTTACAGCAAGCACAGTGGGGCTGATCCTGAACTTGCATGGCCGATACTGGGCTTAATTGCAGCACTACACTAGAATGGACTGACGTACTCTGCCGCGGGCTGGTTGTAAAGGCATTGCCCTCCAACTGGGACAGTTTGCGGTTCCGGGTGAGCTGCAGCGGTGCTGCAGGCGGTGCACTGTATGCCGGGTTGGGGCACTTTGTAGTAAAAAAAAACATTGCAGTGTTTGCGACAGAATTTTACTGGCTTGTAACACAGATGCAGCTAACGCATGCTACAATATAAACATGTGAAGTAAGAGCTGTATTCTCTGTAGCAAATTGGCATTCGCTCAGGGGTCAAAAATCGCCTCTCAACCGTTATATGTGAATTGTTCAAAGACGCAGCCTGACAAAATCAAATAAATTACCTAAAATGCTAAATATCAGGATTTGTAAGCAAAGCAAAGTACTGTAGTGTGAAAATTGTCATGACTAGGTTATGACTGGCAGTGAGTGGGGGGTCGGCCTCCAGCCAATGATTCTATAATAGTCTATTAGAAAACGCTGGTGCACACTCAACCATAATATCTATGTTTCATTGCAAAATGCATATTTATTTACTTACAGCTCCCTCTAAAGGACAGATAATCCCTGATGGCCTTGCATTCCAAACCACTCCTTATTTTTTGCAGTGTGCAGCCCATGCTTACAGCTGTTAGAGGCTAAGCTTGTGTTCACTTGCTTGTGTTCACTGTCTCAATGTAGGAAGTTTATGGCAGCATGTTGTCCTCAGTGAATTAATCAATAAACTTTAAGCATACTTGACTTTTCTGGTTTCCGGCTGAGAGTATGTGCGTGATTTCGTCGCTGCTGCTTCTCGCTAGAATTATTCTATTTTTCTCTTCTCTGTGCTACCTAAATCTACTGTTTCTGAACTTCTGCTGTCCAGTTTATTGATTGCATAGTTTCTACTAAACCAGTGTTAGCATTTAGCTTTGCCAGCGTTTGCGGCCAGGTTGCGGTACAATTAATCTGAGAGCCTTCTACATACTGTCTCTCAGCATCCAGGAGGTAAGTGAATTTATTTCTGTGCATCTCGTGGTTCTGCTGAGAGCTAATTAGTGGTCACCGGTGTTGTTATTTGATAGCCTGGTCGTTTGTCGGATAACGCGACTTCATATTGGCCATGTACATGCTACTTGTTTGCGATTTCTTGATTGCTATTAAAACCCTGTCATGTGGAGGTTTGCTGGAGGTCTGTATTGTTCCCTACCACACGCTGTGCAATATTGTGCTGATGTCTTGCATCTTGGGCTATAGCAAAGTTCTATACCAAGATGAAGAAGGAGAAACACAGGGTGACCTACAAGATTGGAGGCAGGAGCACACAGGTAGACTACATCCTTTGTAGACGAGGTCTTTTGAAAAAGATTGGAGAATGTAAGGTAGTGGCAGGGGATAGTGTAGCTAGACAATAGCGGATGGTGGTTTGCAGGATGACTCTGGTGGTTAGGAAGAGGAAGAGGGCAAATGTAGAGAAGAGGACAAAATGGTGGAAGTTAAGAAAGGAGGAATGCTGTGAGGAGTTGAGAAAGGAGTTTAGCAAGGCTTTGGGTGGTAGCAAAAAGCTTCCAGATGACTGGGTAGCAGCATTAACAGTGATTAGACAGACAGGCAGGAAGGTACTTGGTGCGTCTTCTGGACAGGCAAAAGACAGGTGGTGGAACAAGGAAGTGCAAGAGGTTATTCAGAGGAAGAGTTTAGCAAAGAATAAATGGGATAGAAACAGGACTAAAGAGAGTGAGTAGGAGTTTAAAGAGATGTAGGACAAAGAGGGAGGTAGCAAAGGCCAAGCAGAAGACCTATGATGAGTTGTACGAGAAGTTAGACAGGAAGGAGAGAAGGAGTTGTACCTTTGTGGATGTAGAGAAAGCTTAAACTGTGAAACTGTGGTGTTGTATGAGAAATTCCGTAGTGGCTGAAAAGTATGTTAGATTGGTGCAGGACATGAGAACAGCATGACAGTAGTGAGTCATGCTGTAGGAGTGACAGATAGTTTCATGGATATATATATATATATATATATATATATATATATATAATATATACAGGGGTTACACAATGAAACTGAAACAGCTGGTTTTAGACCACAATAATTTATTAGTATGGTGTAGGGCCTCCTTTTGCAGCCAATACAGCATCAATTCGTCTTGTGAATGACTCATACAAGTCTTGCACAGTGGTCAGAGGGATTTTCAGCCATTCTTCTTGCAGGATAGTGGCCAGGCCTAGTGGTGGAGGAAAACTTTTTCTGACTTGCTCCTCCAAAACACCCCAAAGTGGCCCACACTAAAATGACAGGTGTTTCAGTTTCACTGTCTAACCCTTATATATATATATATGGAAAGGTCTCACTACTCTCTTATAGACCTTTCAATTCACTCTTGCTGCAACCCTTTTATCACATTACTCCTGAGACTTTTGTCCATCGTCTCCATCCTGCATGACTTCTTTTTCACAATCCCCATTTCATTGGACAGGTCATCCCAAGTACCTGAATTCCTTCAACTTTGTGACCACTGATTACTTTAGCCTGAAGGTTCTACCTGTCTCCCTCTCAATTATATGTATGTATTTTGTCTTATGACTTTAGTTGACTTTACAGTTGACTATATCTTCTTTGCAGAGCATACAATACCTCCACCTCTTCAATCTCTATTCTTCCTGTTCCCTGCTTTCACTACAGATCATCTGTCATGTCATCTGCAAACATCATAATCCATGGTGATTTCTGTCTGACCTCAGCTGTCAAATATGATCTTTTAGGCTCAGAGCTGATCCTTCATGCAGTTCCTCCTCCATCATGAAGCTATCTGTCACCCATACAGCACATCTCACCACTGTTATGCTGTTCTAATACAGTACATGCCCTGAACCAGACTAACATTGTTTTCAGCCAATCCAGACTTACCAGTTATTTCACACTGTCATAAGCTTAAAGCCACAAAGACATTGTGTACCTCTTTCTGACCTTCTCTATACTTCTCTATACCCTATACTTCATCAGCATTCTGTGATATTTTTTCTTGGCATGAAACCATACTGCTGCTCACCAACAATCATCTTTCTTCTAAGCTTCCATCTAGCTTCCATTTCTCTCTCCAAAATCTTTATTGTTTGACCCATCAACATTATGCCATTGTAATTGCTACAATTCTGCACATCACTCTTGTTCTTATAAATTGGTACACTTTTATCCATTTCTTTGGCAACATTTCACTCTCAAGAATCTCATTAAATAATCTAGTCAAAAACACCACTGTATTTCTTTATCATGTCTTTAGGTCCTGCTGCCTTTCCCTCCATCGTCTTTTTCAAAGCTTTACTCACTTCCTCACTGCTAAACTTTGCTACATCTTGTTCCACAATTTCTACACCATCCACTGTTTTTTTCCGTTATTTACTTCATTCATCAGTTCCTCAAAATATTCCTTCCATCTTTTCCTCACCCTCTCCTCATCCGTCAATACATTTCCTTTCTGTCCTTGATAACTTTGACATGCTGACATGCTCTTTTTCAGCCGTATCGCTCTGTGTCACCAGACAATACAACTCCTCCTCTCCTTTCTTACTGTCTTACCTCTTATACAATTCATCATATGCCTTCTGCTTGGCATTTGCTACCTTGCTCTTCATCCAGCCAATGCTTTAAAGTGATAAAAAATAACATACTTAACATGGGATACTACCATATGCATAGATGATGGCATGATAAGAATGGCAAGGAAACATTCAATGATCAGCTCCAGTAAAATCCCCAGGAAGTTTCCAGAAGATATTCAGTGACCTGTTAGGACTGCAACAATCAGAAAATGTATAAGTAAACACCATCTATTTGCAAGAAATCCTCATAATGTACCCTTGCTGAAAAAAATATTGTCGAAAAGGCCTGAAGAGAAGGGACACAACATTCTATGAACAAATGAGAGCAAGATGATTCTGATTGGGCCAAAAGGCCACATGTGACTGTACACTGCGAAGGCTGTAAAACATTAAAGTGCAAAAATAATGATCTGAGAATATTTCTCATACCTTGGAGTCTGTCCCATTTATCACATACCAGACACCATGGACTAGATTGATGGTATGAAGTTATCAGGCCAATCCCCAGATCTCAATCCATTTGTGGAGTGACATTATTTCCATTTCTGATGCAAAACCTAGGAATGCAGAAGACCGATGGAATGTAACCCAGTCAGCTTGGGTTGGATTATAGTTGTCTTCATTGTAAAGCAGTTATCTGAAATAAACCTAAATTTCAACATGAATTTTAACTAAATACTAGTCCAGTGATTAACAGAAATCTATATTTTTAATATTTAAGATTGTTAATAAAAATACAGATGCTGTTAGATGTTTCTTAATTATTTTGTTAATGTTTTCATTCAGAATTGAAATTTAAAGAAATACTGTAAATTCTATTATGTTGATTATTTCTCACAAAGACATATATATGTGAAGCTAGACAGGCAGTTAACAAAATAAAAAGATTCATCCAATATTAGGTAAATTTTTTATTAACTCTTTACTAAAAACCTGCTCTTTTATATAAATGTAACTGCAATGTAACAAAATAAAATAGCATTAAGCATATTGATTATTAAGTAATTATACATGCATTCTTTGCAATGGCTACTCGCTGAATTCTATAATTCTACTTTTTACATACTCTTGCTATTGGAATCTATGAACTGTTGCATTAGTATTTAAAAACTAATGTTTCTTTAAAATATCACATTAACTGAGTCCAAGAAGCACAACACTCCATGCCAGGGTGCAAAAATGTTAACACCACTGGTTTTCCTGACCGGGAATTGAACCATGTGTCATGTGACTGGCTGAGTTCACTATACTAATGAGGAATAATAAATAATTGTCATTTAGACTCAGACAGTGAATGGTGAACTCTGTGGATTAGACTCTACAGTTCTATTTCATAATTCCATCCCGTAAGCATTCTGTAAGATTTTTTATGCAAGCACTTTCTTGTCACTGCTTGAGGAAAGCTTTTGTGATTAGTCCTTTATTTAATTTTTGCTGGCTTGGAAAACCTTTAACAGGACTACATCCCCTTTTTTCACTTTGATTGCACTTAATGTACTTGGGCTGTAGCACCTCAGTATTTGGATAATGTCCTAAAATACTCTTCTTTCTGAACGACTCTCTTTGACTCTTTGCTAAGCAACACCTGGTTTAGGGGAAATCCCATTGTACTTCGCACTAAAATCGAACACTTTTCATATTTGACCTGGGTTCTGAGGGTGATTTACTCCGAACAAACGCAAATCTGCAGTTATTCTCCTGATTCTGAGAGACTGTGTTTTTCATTATTGTCAAGAATGATTTATCGTTGATCAATAAATCCTTTTTGTTGTCACATATTTTTTAAATGCACACGGTTTTTCCAAGAGGTCTGTGTTATAATCAGAATCGCTGTCTCCTCTCTGCTTTTTCTAACTCAGATCTGTTTGCATACTTTATGGACACAAATTATGTTTCTTCCTAATAATAAGAGGATTGGAGCCTCATTGATTGGAATAAATTTTGTTCAATTTAGACACAGATTATTCTTTACAATTTCTGGAGATGTTATTCGATTGTTTAAAACAAAATCAGATTCAACCAGTGGTGGTAACAGAAAATGTTACACACATACCATTTTAGCTCGCACACATACCATTTTAAGCTCGCACACATATCACTTTAGCTCGCATACATACCATTTTAAGCTTGCACACATACCACTTTTAGCTGGCACACATAGCATTTTAAACTCACACTTATACCACTGTTAGATGGCACACATACTATTTTAAGCTCATAAACATATCACTTTAGCTGGCACACATACCATTTTAAGCTCGCACACATACCACTTTTACCTGGCACACATATCACTTTTAGCTGTCACACATACCATTTTAAACTCGCACTCATACCACTTTTAGCTGGCACACATACTATTTTAAGCTCAGACACATATTATTTTAAGCTCTTACACATACTACTCCACCACAGACTCTTTTTCAGTGTTGTTAATAAGATATAACCCAAATTAGGGTGGGGTTCCCCTCTGAGTCTGATTCCTCTCAAGGTTTCTTCTTTTTAGCATCTCAGGGAGTTTTTCCTTGCCACTGTCGCCGTCGCTATCGGCTTGCTCGTTGGGGAAAATATTAATCTTATTAAAGCTCAAATTTAGATTTATAAATGTTATATCATTCTTCTTAAGCTGCTTTGTGACAATGTTCCATTGTAAAAAGCTCTATATAAATAAAATTGAATTGAATTGAACTACTTTAGCTCGCTCACATACCATTTTAAGCTCGTACACATACCACTTTTAGCTGGCACACATACCACTTTAGCTCTTACACATACCACTTTAGCTTGCTGCATGCTACATTTTCTTTGCTATTTTTAAACTGCAGAAAGTTGTATGCGTGCAAGCTTAAAAGTTGTATGCGTGCAAGCTTAAAAGTTGTATGTGTGTGAGATGAAAAGTTATATGTGTGTGAGATGAAAAGTTGTATGCGTGTGATCTAATATTATAGGTTATGATCTAATAATAAGGACCTGGCTGAAAAATGCTATTGGCCGCAATGGTATACAGTCATTGGCTGCTGAAGTTAAGCCCCACCCACCCAGCCAATTCTACACACCCTTGCTACATCACAGAGAGCACAACACTTTACCTAGATTGGAAAATTTTCTGTGTTTTTGTTTTCTCATATAAGGTTATTTTAACGATTATGTCTTTTAATAATGCACAGTTCATCATAGAGGCTCAGAGTCAGACTAGTATAGTGCCATGTTCTTATGTAGCACATTTATACATACCTATTCAAAAAATTTGAATATCATGGAAAAGTTTATTTATTTTCATATATTATAGATTCTGGGCCCACAATATAAACGATTTCATTTAAAAAACTTTTAACTTTTTAAATGGAATTATTTAAATTAATCTTTTAATTAACTTAAACTTTTCTATGATATTAATTTTTTTTGTAATGGGTCTGTATATGACTCTCTAAATATAACTAGGCAGAATATTCTGAAAGTGCACATGATGTTTTCAGAATATGCTGCTGATGACTTAAAACATAAAACATAATAAAATGTTCTGTAAACCTAATGATGTAACAAATGCCTGTTTTTGGGATATAGGTTTTTATTTGTTCATGTTTGTTTCAGCTTATTTAACTTTGCAGACAGTAGATGTATATAATTTTTGTAGAAAATGTTCTTAAATCTTGAATATTTGACTATGTGCAGTGGCTGTATTATTTTGGGATTACTAACTAGTCCCCTTTTTCACTTTAGGTATATAGCTTCTCATTCCTTCCTAGCTGGCAAGTGGAGGTTTCCAGTTGTTACAAAAGTCTGCAATGTTGCAATGTCATAACATCGTAAAAGCCATTTACTTGTAAATTCTGCTTGCTAAAAGAAAATTCTGACAACATCCCATGTCTTTCAGAGGAGCTGGAATTAGTGCAGGCTGGATTATGTCGACGTTGCATTTCTATGCAGAAGTTCATAGTAAAGATATTTCCTTTAAATCCGAGCAATACCACCTGTCGGTCATTTTATTTTCAATTTTCTACGAATTTAAAACATTAAAATATTGAATATTTTTTGCAGAAAAATGTCCCCTTGCTTATTCTTTTTATTAACTGTTCACTTAGTAAAAACAACAACAGTATCTGTACTACTAAGAGGTAAATTTCAGTTAAACAGTCTGTCACATTCACATTACAGTGTGTTATGCAAAACATAATTCAGACTGAGATGTAAATTATTTACACATGGGTTAATTACTCGATCAAGGTCTTCTTGGCCATGGTTGTTCAGAGGACAAGCGACTGATGGCAATACACTCCCTGCATCCGGCTCAGTCTCAAGGTCATTCGGTCTCAAGGTCAAAGACTTCCTAAACAGAACAACATGGTTTTCATAGTGACATAGCATGATTATACTGTTTTACTCATAATGATTACACTGAAAATATCCTAGAGTCTGTGGAAAGAATGGGATTTTTAATGCAGCCCTTTTCCCCCAGTATGTTGTTGGATTAGGTGTTTCAGTTTCATTGTCTAACCCCTGTATATATGTGTGTGTGTGTGTGTGTGTGTTGTATCCGCTTGGAACTACATGCGCTCTAACTATTCACTGAAGACAATGACACAATTGTAGGTCTGCTAAATAGGTCTGGTGTGACTAAACTGAAATATGATTGCTTAAAGCAACAGTTTCCTTGCTATTTGTTTTAAGTGGAAAGACTCACAATCGGGATTCAGAAGGATCAAGGTAGATTTCTTTGCCCTGGCATCACATGATGCTAGCTGATTGAATACATATTCGTGCAAAAAATGCAGTACCAGTCCAAAGTTGTCATGAGGTAGTCACTGGAAATGGTTTTTAGTTAACAGCTCTGCCTTGTCAGGAGATAACTTCTTCTGGCCTTTTAATGTGTTGATGCATGTTTTATTCGTACTTTGGCAAGAACTACTTAATTAAATAAAGAAAAATGACAGACCATCATTACTTTAAAAAGAGGTCAGTCAATCTGAAAAACTTCAAGAACTGAAAGTATCAAGTACAATTGCAATGACCATGAAATGTTATAATGAAAGCAGCTCTCATCAGGACCACCCCAGAAAAGGAAGACCAACAATCACCTGTGTTTCACTGGATAAGTTATTAGAGTTGCCAGACTCAGAAACCAAAAGTTAACAGAACCCCAGATAGAGTTCAAGAAGCACAAACATCTCAAAATCTGTTCGGAGAAGACTGTGTCAATTGCTGCAAAAAAGCCACTTCTAAGGAAGAACAAACTAATTAAAATGCTGTCTAATATTTGTGTGATGAAGATAGAAAGCTCTGTTCCTTGCTATAGCCTAAACTATTCAACGTACTAACAAAGAACTTGCATATTTGGTAGGCATGTGTAAGGACTTCACTGGTCCTGGCAACCCAGAAGATTGTGCAGCATGGCACATGCTACATTAAATGGTCACATGCCAGAAGAGTGATAAATGGCACCGAGGGTTATGCCTTCAGCTGTCGCTTATAAGGGGACTAATCAGGATGTATATTTAAGTTTTTTCCTCAGTTTTGTGAACCTTTTTATGCTATTGCTAAGTTTAAAAGACATTTGTTATAGTTTTTATTTAACAATTCTCGCCACGGTCTTATAAAAAGTATGAAATAGTTTTTATTTTGTTTGATAATTATATCAACATCTTTTATTGTTGAATACAATAAAACAGAAAGGCCATCCAGAATTAATTTGCAATCATCAAAGAAAGAAGAAGCTTACAAAGATATATAAACAAATATAAAGTGTATTTATATTAATATATTATGCCTGCACAAGAGCAATGTTTAAAGTTGTTTAGCATATCTAGAGGCTAATATATTCTAATACTTATATGCAGCTTTTGACCTAAATTCCAGTAATCTTCAGTTTATAGAAAAAGCAGAAGAATTGGCTTTACCTTAATTCCACATTTCTATGGAATTTAATAATTGAATGAAGATCAAAGTAGACTAAAATCTAATTTTTATGTTGTAAAAGAAAAAAAAACAGTTTTTGCAAAAATGCAGATATATCTTATTCTCAGCAGATGATTCTGTTTTAATCATGTGGTTATGACCTTGTTTCCTTGTGTTTAGCTTACCAGAAACTTCATATGATATAATAATAGGAGAATAGGAGGATTAAATTCTCTGTTGGGTTTTCTCTCATGGGTTTTATCTGGGTGCTCTGGTTTTCTCTTGCTTTCCAAAGACATCACGTTAATTAGTGTCTCTAAAGTGACCCTTAGTGTGTGCATGTGTCTGTAATTGTGTTTGTCGGTGTGTGTGTATATTCCGGGTAAAGTTTAAGTCAAAGCATATGGGAATGCAGCAGTAAATGTGCTGGAAAATCACATTGTTAAGGAAGACTATATTTCAACACAGTTCAACTTGGAACTCGCTATAGTGGAACACTGCAGCAAAAGCAGCTTTACATAAATTGAATACAGAATATAAGCATGAAGCTTATATAAGTTAATTATGATCACGTTTTAAGCCTAATGAACAAGCAGGTAGCAACATATTAAAGGGGATTATACTGAACTATGCAAAGAGTGTTGTTGAGGTAAAAAGGGTGTCAGATAGGGTGATGAGTTTGAAGTTAGAAATTGAAGGTGTGATGGTGAATGTTGTCAGTGGCTATTCACCAAAAGTGGGCTTTGAGTTGGAGGAGAAAGAGAGATTTTGGAGGGAGCTAGATGAAGTAGAAGAGTGGATTTTGCAAAGAAGATGGACATAGCTGTGGTAAACACATATTTCCAAAAGAGGGAGAAGGTCAAAAAGAGCTACACTGTGTCTTTGTGGATTTAGAAAAAGCCTATAATATGGTGCTGAAGGAGGAACTTTGGTGTTGTATGAGAAATTCTGGAGTGGCTGAAAAGTACTATGGACTATGACATTTGCAGGTGACATTGTTATCTGTAGTGAGAGCAGGAAACAGCTAGAAGAGCACTTGGAGAGGTGGAGGTATGCTTTGGATAGGAGGGGAATGAAAGTCAACACTTGTAAGACAGAATACATGTGTGTGAATGAGAGGGAGGCAGGTAGAACAGTCAG
>JAOUQV010000007.1:4561837-4573183 GCA_028565295.1 Aspidoras spilotus | reverse complement strand
TTGAAATTTCATGCCAAATATTGGCTCATTGGAGATTTTAGGACAGCAACGCATCTCAAAAAGTTGGGACGGGAAATAAAAGGCTGTTAAAGTTAAATATACAAAAAAGGAACATTTGGAAAACCAATTCACAATATGTCATGAACATGACTGGGTTTTAAAAGAGCATCTTGGAGTGGGTGCAGCTCTCAGAGGTAAAGATAGGAAGAAGATCACCAATCCCCTTAGGAAAAGTTGCACAAGCTACCGGGATAACCCCAGCCTTGAAAGGAGCATCAAGAAAAGGACTGCTGCTGGAGTCAGTGTTTTTAGAGCCACCACACACATACGTTTACAGTCTGTTGTAAAGAAAAGGGGATGCCTCACAATGGTGAACATGGCTTTTTCCTAACTTTTTTGAGATGTGTTGCTGTCACAAAATTTCAAATTAGCCAATATTTGGCATGGAATTTCAATGTGTCTCACTTTCAACATTTGATATGTTGTCTATGTTCTTTTGTAAATACAATATCAGTTTTTAACATTTCTAAATTATAGCATTTAGTTTTTAGATCTCTGAAAATATCATACATTTTGTTTTATTTTCATTAATATTTTCCATCAATTGTATTAACTGACTGACATTATTACCAGTATGATTCATTTTAGATGTGTTGATACAGAAAAAATATCATTTACAAAGAGGGCGAATAAGTTAGGTCCAAGGTCTAAGCCTCTTACCAGTTTTAGAGTGTACATTATCAAAATCTATACTGATGGTAATTTGATAAATCGTGCTTAATAATAAATATATCCAGTTTTTTTTCGAAAAGTTTTTCTAATATTTTTGAAAACTACGATAAAGGAAAAACTGATCTATAATTTGATAACATTTGTTTATTGCCACTTTTGTAAATAGGAATGACATTTGCTACTCTTATTTTATCTTGAACAATACCTTATGAGAAGGACAGATTATATATTTAATTAAAAGGCTCAGTAATGCAGTGGGGATTATTTCCTTATTTACAGACATATCAATGCCTTGGCAGTCTGTGGATTTCTTGTTTTTAAATGTATGTACTACTTCTAAAACATCACTTTGACATAACATTGTCACACAACACAACGGCTATTGTAGACAAGGTTTAATTTTCTATCATTAACAGTCTGTAATTTCTAAGCTAAATTAGCACCGTTGTTAACAAAATTAATCATAAATCTCTGTTTATTTTCAATTATTACATTTTTATTTTGAATGTATGTTGGAAAATACTTATTTTTCTTATTGTCTATTACTTCATATATTACTTCCCAGGTACCCTTAATATCATTTATATACTTTTGTATTAACTCATCATAAAACTGTTTTCTTATTATTATTATTATTATTATTAGTTTGTTTTTATAGTCCTTTACAATATTTATTATTTTTCATATAATCCCTATATAACTTGTTTTTCTTTCTACAGACATTTTTCAACCCTTTTGTCATCCATGGTTTGATTTCTTTCTTTTTTCTTTTTGATTAAATTGTTTTAGAGGACAATAATGTTCATATATTTTCATAGAAAATATCTAAGAAACGATTGTAAGATTAAATTACATTATCAGTGTAAATTTCTTGCCAATCATACTGTAAAAGTAAATTTTTCATAGCTTTAATAGCATAGGGTGTTTTACTTTGTGAACGTTTAATATTTTCATTCTGTATAAACATACGCTCTAAATTTTTGCTTTCCATTTCTTCAAAGACAGGCAAATGATCTGTAATATCTGCAAGTATAGTTTCTTGCAGTATCTTCTTTACGAAAAGTTTCATATCCAGTGGCATTTCTCCTGGTGCTCCGCTTTTCTCCTGTATGCTAAAGACATGCTGCTAGGTTCATTGCTGTCTCTAAAGTCGCACTAAGTGTGTGATTGTGTGTGACTGTGTATGTGCCTTATGATAGATTGGCACCCTGTCTAGGATTGTTCCTGCCCTTGTGACCACAGTTGCTGGGTGGCATTGGCTGGCCCGCAACCCCTTGTGGATTAAGCAGAAGAAAATGAATGAAGGAATTGTCCAAATTTAAGGGTGGCACAGTGGCGATAGTGCTGTCGCCTCACTACAAGAAAGACCAAGGTTCAATCCTGGGTGGGACGAATCTGGAAATTTCTGTATTGAAATTGCATGTTCTCCTGGTCCTCTGGTTTCTTCCCACATTATAAAGACATCTATGTAAAGTGGATTGGTGTCACTGAAGTGGCACTTTGTGTGAATGATCATGTACCCTACGATGAAGTAGCGCCCATCTTTGGGGTAGTTCCTGATCTTGTGCCCAGAGTTGATGCTTGGGTGGGCAGTGGCTGGCCCACGAACCTGTGTGGATTAAGGGGAATATAATTAATGAATGAATGAAAGTTTTATAAATGTTAAAATAGTATAACATCACTCATGCATCCAAGGGTTAAATGATTATACAGTGTGTATATATTGTGGTGAAGGCTAAACAGATTTTTAACATAGTTGCTTATAAATATAGTAATGAGTATTGATTTACTTTGGAAGGTAAATTACTAAATTAAATATGCCTTGCGTTGATCGGCTGAATTTTTAAAAAGAAAGCTAAAGAATTAGTACTGCTAGACCACTTGGAAGATCTGTATATATTTTAATTAACTCTTATCGCACAAAATTTCCTCTGGAAGCCTGTTCATTGTCCTTAAAAAGAGAAACAACTGGTGGAAAATTAAGAGATAACCCGGTTAATCCGACTGAAGGCATTTCAATGTAATATCATTCACAGACATGAATCTGTCTTTAATGGCAGCCTGCTTTGTCACGTTAATGAACACGTTATATGAATATTTAGGGAAGAAATAAGTCAGTGACAAGCTGATAGTCAGTAATAAATTGAACCCAGATGAAGACATTGCTATTGAGCTAAATGATGATATTTATGTACCTACAATATAACAGAACACGTTGAATAGACATGCATGCGGGTTGAAACTAAAGCACCCTGAGGGAACCCCGCCCCACAGCCATGGTTGAACAGGAAACAGTCCACACAGTAATGACTCAAACAATTCCATCAGGGAATCAAACTTAAGACCATATTGCTGTGAGGTGACAAGGCTACTCGCTGTGCCTCAAAGAGTTAGTGTGTAGCTATTCAATGTAATGGAACTGATAGCTCAGTTGGTAGAGTGTGCACTGCCAGGACCATTAGTAACACTGGTTTGACTCCTTAGGGCTGCAAACAAATGACAAGATTTTGGGATGCTCACTCAGCGTATTCTTCCCCACAGGACATATCTGTGCATCCAACCATTGTAAAGCGATGACTATGAGGTTCTCTTTTATTGTTTAGTGTTAATGTGTTTACATTTTATTTAGTTTAGTGGGTATTGCTAATGCTGTGAGCATACTAGTATCTTTGTTAGGAATTATATAGCTAAAACTATAAAGGAAATAATCACTGACTTAAATAAAATTGCTTCTTAGAATATTTTGTGTAGTCTGGCCTCTGCAAACATTTTACCCAGATTTACTAAATGATTAATGAGGCCCATTATTCTCGCTTGTGTGTATGGAGTGCTTCATTTTATCACTCTCGAAGAAGTGTAAGATGACACTAAACATGAAAAATAGGCCAACATTTGTACATTTTTATATTTTAGATTGTGAATATGTACTAAATAAAATCAATCAAGGCTATAAGACTTGCTATCATGAATGACTATGGGAATGCCTTCCCATAATGTTGGAAATGCCTCCTGTTTCTTAACATGGTGTCCCTTCTCCAGTCACAGTTCAGGGGCAGAAGGGTTGTTTAACATGATATTCTAGTCTGCCTGACTCATTGATTCTTTTGGCAGTTATTCCAGTTGTTTTAACTGTAATATGAAGTCTACAGGATGCATCAATTGCTATTAAAACAGTTGTGGTTCTACAAAGTCAACCTTAACCTTTATCCCTACCAATCACAACTTTATAATATATGCAGCCTGGAGAGCTGCAGTTGGTAGAGCGCACACTGCTGGAAAAAGCCAGGATTGTTAGTAAGTGGAGCTTGATTCCACAGGGCTGCAACAGCTGACAAGTGATTGGGATGCTCAGTCAGATTATCTCTATCCCATGGAATACATCTCTGCATTCAGGCATTAAAAGCGAAAGAGAAAGATTGAGCAACATCGCCATCAATTAATGCTAAGTAAAGCAAATCATGTGACTTCACTTGCCAAAAATCCATTTCCACTACGAATGTATAATTTCAAGTGCTATCAGTCAACAAGTGGAACAGCCACTATGACAGTTCCTCTAATCATTATGCAGTAGCCAACGCATTTCTCAATACAATAAAAGAATATAATACAACGGGTTGCTTGCTTAGGATATTTAGTTGCTATAGTTGTGCAACTGCCTCCTCTGCCTGCACATTAATGCCCCCCCGCCTCTCTTTGTACAAAATATGTGTGATTGGTGGCATTTATCTACCTTTATAACTTAAGCCAATCTAATAAAGTCTTAAATCAGATCTTTGAAAAAATGTACTGTAGAAAAATCTAATGGAATTACAAACTTTCAAGCACCTTTGTATTCCAACTTGTTTTTTGTAAAACTATTTATTTAATCAAAATTGACCTCTATTTCCCCACATAAAATCAACCAGAGTGCCATTACATAAGACTTTATAAATTGTCTATTTCCAGCGCTCTGATGGGATCATAAAAAGGTAATAAACTATTCCAGGCTAGATATGACATGAATATACAGGTGCATCTCAAATAAATTACAATATTATCAAAAAATGTAATTTAATTCAGTATTTTAATACTAAAAGTGAAATGCATATATTATATAGATTCATTATAGAAAATGATCTCTTTTAAGAGTTTTTTTCTGTTAATTTTGATGATTATGTCTTACAGCCAATGAAAAATCATTATCTCAGTAAATTAGAATATTTCACACAAAACAACTGCAAAGGCTTCCTGGGCTTTTAAAATGGTCCCTAAGTGGTCCCTAAGTCTTGTTCCCTAAGTCCCACGATCATGGGAAAGACACACTCCACAAGGAGGGTATGCCAAACAAGGCAACTGCTAAAGAGGCTGGCCGTTCACAAAGTGCTGTATCCAATCATATTAATGGAAAGTTGAGTGGACGGAAATAGATTTAGTAGAAAAGGTGCACAAGCAACCGGGATAACCATAGCATTGAAAAGGAATGGACTGTTGTTCAGCGGTCCAATGTTTTGTTTTCGGATTAAAGTAAATTTTTCTTTTCATTTGGAATTCATTGTCTGAGAGTCTGGAGGAAGAGTGGTGAGGCACACAATCCAAGCTGCTTGAGGTCTACTGTGAGGTTTTCACAATCAGTGATAGTCTAAGAAGCCATGCTATCCACTGGTGTTGGTCCACTGTGTTATATCAAGGCCAAAGGGCAGCCGTCTGCCAGGAAATTTCAGAGTACTTCATTCTTCCCTCTGCCAACAAGCTTTTTAGAGATCGAAATTTCAATGTCCAGCAGGACTTTGCACCTAATAACCACATTATCACTGTGTTCGATTGGCCAGCAAATACACTCGACCTAAACCACATAAAGAATCTATAGGATATTGTCAAGAAGAATATGAGAGCCACCAGACCTAACAATGCAGACGAGCTGAAAGCTAATATTGAAGCAACCTGGGCTTCCATAACACCTCAGCAGGGCCACAGGCTGATCATCTCCATTCCACACCACACTCAGTGTTTCATGCAAAAAGTGCCCTGACCAAGTATTGAGTGCATTTACTGTACATACTTGACAAAATATCTGCATTCAAATTCTTTTTTTCAGTTGGTCTTATGTAATATTCTAATTTTTTGAGATAATGATTTCGGGTTTTCATTGGCTGTAAGCCATAATCATTAACATTAACAGAAATAAACACTAGAAATAGATCACTGTGTTTGTAATAAATCTATAGGGTGGGCCATTTATATGGACAAATACTGTATGCATCCATATAAATGGGCCACTCTGTATATAATGTATGTGTTTCACTGTTTGTACTGAATTACTGAAATAAATTAACTCTTTGATGATATTCTAATTTATTGAGATGCACCTCTATTTTTCTAATATTCATGTAACTCAATTTCTCTTCCTATTTCGTTTGTTTATAATCGGGTATGTATAAGAGTGCGTTTAGAGTTGAGATGGTGTGCGGGTTAATGTCAGCAGATTTCTCTCTCACCGCTGCTAGATGAGGAAAAAAATATAGAGGAGGGGAAAGAATGGAAATCGCGCATTGGTTTCCCGCGCGCGCTCACTCAGCGCTCCAGTTCCGCTCCAGTCCCGATCTGTGAGCCACATCTGCTCTATCAGTCTCTCTCTCATTCTCTCTATGATCTAACCACGGGGACGAACATCTGCCATTCTTCTGTACTCGGGATTATCAGCCTTTCTCATCTAGCTATGCGAGTTGTATTTTGTTGAAAGGGATTTTTTTCAGTGCAGTGCTTTAATTAAAAAGCGTCGCTGAAGGCGCGTTTGTTGAAGCTCTGCGCCATTCCTTCATCTCATCGCCATCTCATCCAAGGCGTTGGAAGTTTTAGTGGAAAATCCAAGAACACATAGTTTGTCTGGGAATAAAAACTGCTGCGCGAAATTGAGACGCGAGCACCGGACATTTTGATTTGTGATTTGATTTAGTTGGGGAAGTTTTGTGCGGCATCAGTGGAAACAAACCCTTATGAACATGGGCTTATGTAGCAATGTAGTTGCGCCATGGAGATGCCTGGCACTGCTGGCTCTCAGACTGCTCTTCCTTGTGCCTGCAGGAGTTCCGGCGCGGAGTGGAGACTCGTATGTAAAGGACAACATCACGGTGAGACAGGGGGACAGCGCCGTCTTAAAGTAAGTCCCTCCATCTTCCGCTATGACTACTGCCGTTCCTCAGAAATGAATCTAAACCTCAGCAATGAGCTTGCGCTTGTTTACTGTTCTTCTGTTTAAAGGTCGAATCGGGTTTTTTATATTATACGTATTTCTTGTTGTAAAGCTATCCCAGATTAATGATTATAAATCTATATTCGAATAATATTTGGATCAATATATTTTTTTCTGGTGTTGTGTTGTATGTGTACGCCGTTGAGATTTATGTGATTGTGTAATCAATTGGCACAATTCATTCAAAACATCCATCCTGTGGTAGCTCTCTCTCCCCCTCTCTCTCTTGCTCTCTCTAATATTTATGTCTCTGCATACACACACATAGTCCCGAACACACACACACAGTCACTTTCGCACTCTTGCACTTGCGCACGCAATCACTTACAGTCTTACACTCCCTTCTACCTACACTTGCACTCTTGTACACACACAGTTTATAACGATCCTTATTTAATCTTAAATATATATATATATATATAACTAAACCTAATAATCAATGCTACTTTATCTCAATATGTACTCAGTGGCTATGCTTCACAGAATGATCATTGAAATAGGGAAACCTGGCAGATGGCAGATTATCACTGACTGTTGGTTATGTCACAGCCAGATCTCTTGACCTGTAAACATTTACCACATAAGGACAAATGGAGGGACTGTGACCACAGACGGATAATTGGAAGCCGGAGGTGTGGTGCTATTTTTTCAGCAACAGCTGCATTTTGGGCTTTTCCCACACCATGGCATCATGGATGTACCATGAGTAAAGGAACCATCAACAATTATGTGACAGAAGGTTACAAACCAGCTGGCCACGTTCAGTTTACCTTAGTGGCCAGCACCAAACTAGTGCCAAAGTGGTGGAGCTAGTGCAATGGGCATGTTTCGGCTTGCTTATGGTAGGTGGTTGCTATGTGGATTCAGATGTCTGCATGCTATAATTAATCAAAAAGGGTGGACTAACCCGTTATAGCCATTGTTCCTAATCCAGGACAAAAATGTTATTCTTGTGTGGACCCCATCAAGACACATATTCACTCACACCCTTAGTCACTCACTCAATCACTCAATCAATCAATAAATCAATCAACCAATTAATCAATCAAGCAATCAATCATTCACACACATTTACTCACTTACTTAGTCAGTCAGTCAGTCAGTCAGTCAGTAAATCAGTCAGTCAGTCATGCACTTACTATTTATCTGCTCTGAATTTAGGTCTTTGCATGACAGGGATACACCATTCTGTCTTTGTAAATGCAAGGTTACTGTTGCCCAGAGCATGGTGCCAGCCACAGCTGAGCTTTGTCTCTCTCGAAGTGTGGCCTGTGGTCCTTTCTAACCACAACAGCACACTCCAAAACCTTATTCAGTTTAAAGGAAAGCTGCCAATTTTGACTGAGGAAGACAGCAACACGTTTTAAAAATAAATGTGATCAATTATGATTTATAAATATAATTCTATATTAATATAGAGCCTAGGTCACAGCTCAGGTTTCTTTATATTTAGCATTTTTGGAAAAAACATATCTGCAGTATAGTATTTTTTATTTTTCAGTTTTTTTATAGAATGATATGTGCATTATTATATTCTTGCTCTATCACGAGGTCATTTTTTGCTCATTAATGATGAGAATTTGTTCTTTATACCATAACGATTTTTAATTCTTATATCAGAAGGTGTTGATTAATGTTCAATAGCAGGCAGAGGAGAATGTATATTTTTTCTGTTTCCTGGTAACATGCCAAGCTGTATTTATTTTTCTTGTGAAAATCTAGCGAGAGAAAACCTGAGAAGATGGGAAAGAAACAACTGATTACATGGCTGTAAAGTAGATGACAACAAGAACTAATCTGTCTCAGATGTTTTACAGCAATAAATATACACAGTCGTTTTAAATATTATTTTACTCTAATTGTAATCATTAGAATTAGCAAATATTGTAACCAACTTGCCCTTGTATTCTTGGAATTAAACACATGGATGTGTGCTGTCTTTGGCAAATAATCAGTGCAAATTATACCATTACCACCCTGGGGGCTGGTCTTACCTAATTTATGCATATGAAAAACAAAAAGGCTTTTATCTGTACAGTGTGCCATTTTGTGCTAGTGTACAGAATTACAGTAGTAAACTGTTATGTGTATTCTTATCTTCCTGCTTTTTTCTACATTATTGATGAATCAACCAGGCACTTCATGAATGTTGTATTTATGTCTGATTAACGGAGCTTGTACAGAACACTAAACCTTTGTACAGCTGTAATAATTCTAATGCTTTATGTACCATGAAAAGGGATGCGTAAGTAGGCAGAAATGCTGGGTAATTTAATCAGACGTCTTTTCATTCCATTACAGTATAATCTATTTATATATAATATAAATGCACTATACTGTTAGCTGTTTATTATTAATGGAATTTTATTTTATTGCAGTTTATTCTACAAGGTTTCTTTGAAAACATCCCCAAACACCACAGGGATGCATATATAAGACCAAGTTTATCTCATTCTGATCAGAATGACATTACCTATGTGTCAAGGATGTAGGTACAAAGAAAGCTGCAGTACTTTCAAAGTATAAGTTTATTTCACTTTCAAGTCAAGGGTTACAGGCATATATTTATTAAAGTCAAAGTTCTTTAGCTGATTGTGTGATTTTCTTAAAAGGTTGAACTTTAATAGATTATAAATGCAGGGTCTACAATTTAAACCATTTATTTATTTATTTTTTTTACATAATTTGGGCGTTCAGCTCATAAAACCCACAAAATCAGAAATTATAATACTGTGGAGAAATCAGCCCAAACTATGTAGTGAAAAAGACAAAATGGCAGGAGAAGATGCACCAGCAAAAGTGATGTCCGTGGGCTTCAGTGGATTATCAAAAAGAGAAGATTCAACAAGCTCTCAGAGCTCCAGAAAGAGTGGAATGTCCAAAATACTTATCAGTTTTTGCAGAAAAAATTAAATTAGGATCACATCAAAGCAGTCAAAATACTTTTAAAACGATATGTCAATCTTCAATACTTGGTTGGGAATCCATTTGCAATTTCAATGCGATGTGGCATTGAGGCAGTCATCCTGTGGCATCGCCAGGGAGTTATGGAAGCCCCGATTTCCTTGATGCTTGCTGTCAGCTGTCTTTGTTGTGGGCCTGGTGGCCCTCATTTTTCTCTTGAGAATACCCCATAGATTCCCAATTAAATCTGCATCTCCATTCAGATCCTCAGCAGAAAGAATCATGAAGTCCTTTAAAATATTCTGATAGACTGTTGCGGTGACCTTGGATTTATGAAAGCAGAGTTTAACAACACCTGCACGGGATATTGATCCGTTCCTCACCCCTTTTCTTCCAAACCCCTGGACCTTGATTAGCATATGAATGGCACACTTCACTTTCATCGGAAAAGAGGACCTTGGACCAGTGGCCAATGGTCCAGCTCTTCTTCTCCTTGGCTTGACCCGAGGAACCTGACAGTTGTAACCCATCTCCCGGATGCCTCTGAATGTGGTGGTTTTTAAAGCTGTGATTCCTGTCTCATTCCACTCTTTCTGGATCTCTGCCAGATTCATTAATCTTCTCTTTTTGATAATCTGCTGAAACTCACGGTCATCTCTTTAGCTGTTGCATCGTCTACTGCCACATTTTGTCCTTCCAGGACGTAGCTTGATCTGATTTCTCCACAGTATTGAAATTTTTTTAAATCTTGTTTTCATATTTTTTATGAGCCGAAAACCCAAATTATGTAACAATAAAGAAATAAATACTTGAAATTGTTTAAATATATAATCTATGAAAGTTTAACTTTTTAAATGGATTTATAGAAATTAATGAACTTTTTCATTATATTCTATTCTTTTTGATTGGGTCTGTATATTTATATATATAGTGCCCTGCATAGGTTGGAGAAACTATTTTGGGAGTAAGTAGGAAAAGATGAATTTTCTGAATACTAAATTCAAACAATCAGAATGAACAAATTCTCAAGTATTCAAATTATTCACGCCAGTCCTAATTATGTTGACTCAGGAGAAAAAAACCTTTTTTTGCTGTAGCAAAACTGTATTATTAAGCAACTTCTTCAGGCTGAGTTTTTAATAAAAGTATTTAAGGCTTACACTTCTTTTTTCCCCATAATTCCTAGATGGTTAGATAAAGGTAATAGAAATTAACTCGACTCAACAGGAAACCAGAGGTGAATGCAAAAGATTTTACTGCCATACTGACTTAACTCGTGCTAAATTTAAAATGGACTAATTTTTCATTTTTATTACGCAGTACTTCACGATGGTGACGTAGTGCGTAACATATCTGCCTTATAGCTGAAAGCACTTTGTATTACTGGATTATTGGCACCAGTAAGAGCAGAGTGTAAAGGTTCAATTAGCAGGGTAAGAGAACAGTTTTGCTCAAAATATTGCAATGCACACAACATTATG
>JAOUQV010000007.1:4482717-4494655 GCA_028565295.1 Aspidoras spilotus | reverse complement strand
TCTGATAGGTTGAATGCAGAAAATAATTTCCACACGGGATCAATAAAGTATCTTTTATTATTATTATTATTATTATTTAGTGCAGTGGAAAATAGGCAATGTATTGGCATTAGATCAAGTGTAAACAACTAACATGGAACACAGAGAATTAAAAAATAAGCAGAATAATCCCTCTACACCTCAGCATACAGAACAGTCTTCCATTTTTCTTTGGTCAGGTTTATATGAGCTTTCACTCAGATTATGGAGAATTTCTAGATAATGTTGACGTTTACAGTATATCCTTCTTTGTGTGATGCAGGTTTAATGTGCATTAAAAACATGAAAGAAATATCTTACATCAAAATCTATTATAGACAATTTGTTGACTCGTGGTAAAAACAGCTAAAATGGAATATAGAAAAATTAAGAAACCCTCAAAACTCCGATCATCTTCACAATAATTTTTCCAATTGCCATACTAATCAGTCAGTATCAGGCTTCGGACACTAAACTATTTATTTTCTCTTTTTTGATAATATACATAATATATATTTATACATAAGTCCTTTGTATTAGGAATCAATAAATATTCTTATCAATACTCATAAAAAACCTGGACCTCATCTCAGCCTAGCAGTCAGTCTATTTAATTTTAAGTTTCCAAAAATGCATTTGAATTCCTAAATTCAAAGGTAATGCAATTATTATTAATGGATGTGTGCTTGCGTGTGTTTGTGAGTGAGAGTATAACTAGAATAGTAGAATTCCAGCAGAACTCACTATTATATCACAGATTAACTTTTTCATATCTATGTGCTTTAATAAACTCTCAGGCAACCCATGACATTTTAATTTATCCATTATATTACCAAGAGGACTTTCACCAGTAACACAAGCAGCCAAGACTGAGCTTTTCGGAATCACTCGTCTGCAAAAGCAATATACACGCCGCACACATGTTGGCACATTCACTGTCCTTTAATGTCAGGGCCCGAACGGAGACGACCGTTATCTGGCTTGACATTTCTCTCAGCATTGCAGTGTAAGAAATGAGATGTGAGGGATGTGTTCGTGCCTGGTGAAGACTCAGCTGCTGTATGAACTTGAATGATCTTCTGGAATGACATTTATCTCTTCGCTCATCCTTTCTTTGTTTCATTCCTACTATTTACTTCTTTGAATCAGGCAGAATTTGTGGATAAAATGAGGTCAAATTCTGTAGTTAGCCTAGGGGCCAGAATGTGATTGTGGTGGTATTGATTGATGGTCATTACTTTAGTTGCAAAACTAAAATCAAATATTTGTCAGAAGAATGTTTTATAATGCTAAGTCTCATAAATACTATAATTAGTTTGATTTGCTATATTATTATAAAAATACTAAGAAGATATGTTTCTTCAGCCAGAAAACTTTATACTGTACACACAGATACTGTATGTTAGTCTGTGTAAACTGCGCTTGCACTAGATGACGTGTACAGTACTTAAAAAGGAAAGAGGTAGCTCAGTGGTTATGTTGGACTACTGGCTAGAAGATCAAATCACACCACTGCCAAGCTGCTTTTCTTGGGTACTTAAGCAAGGCATTTAACTCAGTAGATCAATTGTATGAAATCAAATGCTGTAAATGTAGATATATTTTGTGTACTTACAGCACATGTACAATATATCACTGCTGGTTATTTGATGATTGTGGGTTAGGTACAAAAATGTCAGCTAAAAATAATGGGGATTAAACCCACTTGGCATTAGTAGCAGTCATCAACTCCATGAATCTGTAGTCTGTACATGAAAGGAATCAGTCACACACAATTCTGTTCATGAACATTGATGGTGCTGTTACATTTGGTTCCATGCACTGAAAATATTTGTTTCTTTAAGTGACCAGCTGTCGTGGTTTGTGGATTTTCTATGCAGAACATATGGCATGAGGCTGGATCTGTCCCCTGCAGTTGACATTGCACCATTTGGCACTTTAGAAAACTGTAGCATTTTTTATCATACTCAATTTTATAGCAACTACTGACTGCTTCCACCTGTTTTAGAAAGGTTTTAGATCAGAAGACCTGCATAAACCCTCTCTCAGTCTACCGCTCGGAACACTTCACAAGCTTTGAGAACTTTTAATACTCTAATGCTAAGTGCAGACCAAAGCTGGAACTAATAAACAGTGTCCCAGATTTCCAGCCTTAGTTCAGGGAAAATCTTCACTTTAGTTTCATTTTAGTCATTCTAGTCAGACACATTGATATAAATAAAGTATAATTAAAAAATATTGACTATACTGTAAATCACATTTTTTTTTGCAATTCATAGGTTTGATAGGTTAATTTGTTAAGTTTTTATATTTTTCTTATTTCTGATATTAATAGGAGAAACAAATTCAACTGTGATTGGTAATGTTCTATAACAAAAATTGGATTCTTTTCTCACTCCAATTTTCGAGTTATGACCCATCTCATATAATTGAACAAGAATGAATGTAGACTAAATAGAGACTTAAATTACCAAAACGGAAGTCAGCTGTATTAATACAGTCAGATGCATGAATTATAGCCAGGATGTACAGTAGCTACAAATGCAATGGTACATTTTACACATCTTCATGTAATGCACAATGTATCCGGAACTCTCAAAATTGAGCACATCTGCATCCTGTTATCCACTAATCATCTTTTAGATGTTTCTTCAACAAGAATTGGTTTGGAATATGATAGCTGACATCACATGCCCATACCAAGACCAGTCCAAGGAATTGCCTCTATACCTCAGAGACAGAACTGTATTGAGGCACAGATTGGGAAGATGGTACAGACAATTTTCTTTTAAAAATACAGATGTATTATACAAATAAACATTTATTTTACATAAGTGCCCTGTGTATCAATGCACTTTGTTTGTCTGTCAACAAGGTTATGTACTCCTTCATCAAATATGTAGGCTGAGCTGTAAGCCACATTTCAATGGGGCAGGAGGAGGACTGCAGGGAGGATGCAAATGATTTATTATTATATTACACCTACTTTGTTAATGTTAATGTATTAACACCTAAAAACTAAATTTGAGGAGAATTTTAACCATATGGGCAATGGTGTAGACATGCAACATCATGCAGTACCTCAAACTCATTATATAGTCCTCTGTATTTTGTCCAAATTTTAGGCTTCAGCTCTTAGGTGAGCATCTCATTTTAAAAAGCATTTTGGGCTGTTGAACTTCTTTCCTAATAGCCTTCCGATACTGGACCAGAAGGTTGTAAGCACAAATGATAGTTCCAGCTGATAGTTGACATGTGAACATTTCCTGGCTTGTAATTGAGGATTGTTGCTCCATGGTTAAGGCACTGGGTTACTTATTGGAACTTTAAAGCTTCAAGCCCCAGTACTGGGACATTTTTACTGTTGGTTTCTTGAGCAATGCCCTTAACACTTTGTGCTCCAGGATTGCTGTACTGCGACCGTCCCTGTACTCTGAGCCTAAGTACTGTAATAAGTTGCAAAAAAAGCAATTATTAAAGAATGGTTGTTGTTGTTATTATTACTATGTTTACATCCCATAATCTGCTGTTTTAGGCGACACGGTGGTGCAGTGGTAGGGCTGTTTCCTCACAGCAAGAAGGACCCAGGTTTGATCCCAGGTGGGGCAACCTGGGAAATTGCTCTTTGGAGTTTGCAGGTTCACCCCATGTTTGCGTGGGTTAAAGCTCTTGTTAACTTTAATTACATTTCTTGGGCGCCACTATAGATAACATTAATTCTTCTTCTTTCGGCCTCTCTCTTGTTCAGGGGTCGCCATAGCGAATCATTCTTTTCCACCTCACTCTGTCCTCTGCATCGTCCGATTTCACGCCAACTAACTGCATGTCTACATTGACCACATCTATCTATCTCCTCTTTGGTCTTCCTCCCTGTCTCCTGTCTGGCAACTCCATCTCTAACATCCTCCTACCAATATATCTACTGTCCCTCCTCTGCACGTGTCCAAACCACCTCAGTCTGCCCTCTCTAACTTTATATCTTAATTTTCCAACCTGTGCTGTTCCTCTGATGTTCTCATTCTTAATCCTGTCCATCCTGGTCACTCCCAACGAGAACCTCAACATCTTAAGCTCTGCAACCTCCAGCTCTGCTTCCTGTCTCTTAGTCATGGCCACTCCCTCATACACCACCACAGTTCTTTCCTCTGCACCCTATCATAAGCTTTCTCTAAATCCACAAAGACAAGCTGTAGCTCTTTCTGACCTTCTCTATACTTTCGGATCTGTGGTGCTCTTTTTTGGCATGAAACTATTCTGCTGCCCACAAATAGTCACTGCTTGTCTAAGCCTAGCTTCCACAACTCTCTTCCAAATCTTCATTGTGTAGCTCATTAACTTTATGCCCCTGTAATTTTTACAGCTCTGCACATCACCCCTGTTCTTATAAATCGGTACAAGTACACTTTCCCTTCATTCCTGAGGCATCATTTCACTCTATAAAATCTCATTGAGTAGTCTAGTCAAAAATAACACTCCCATCTCTCCTATACATTTCTATCCCTCTACCGGTATGGCATCAGATCAGACTGCTTTTCCCTTCTTCATCCTGTTCAAAGCTTACCTTACTTCATCCTTGCCAATCTTTTCTACTTCATGTTCCACATTTTTATGCCTACCACTTTTCTTTACCTGTGATTCTCTTCATTCATCAGCTCCTCAAAATACTCCTTTCATCTTTCTCTTACTTTATTCTCACCTGTCAGTACATTTTCTTTTCTATCCTTGATTACCCTGACATGTTGCTCATCATTTTTCTCTCTATCTCTCTGCCTTTCAAGGCGATACAAGTCCTCATCCTCTTTACTGTCTAACTTCTTGTACAACTCATCATAGGCATTCTGCTTGGCCTTTGCTACCTCCCTCTTTGCCCATCTCTTTATACTCCTGCTTACTCTCTTCAGTCCTTTCCCTGTCTTATTTCTTCTTTGCCAACCTCTTTTTCTAAATAATCTCCTGCACTTCCTTGTTCCACCACTAAGGTGACACACCAAGTACCTTTCTGCCTGTTTGTCTAATTACTGTTGCTGTTTCTACCCATCATCTGGAAGCTCTTTGCTATCACCCAAAGCCTTTTTAAACACTTTTCTAAACTCTTTTCTAAACCTCCTTTCCCAACTTCCACCATTTGGTCCTCTTCCCTACATTCACCCTCTTTGTCTTCCTGACCACAAAAGTCATCCTGCAAACCACCATCCGATGTTGTCTAGCTACACTCTCTCCTGCCGCTACTGTACCGTTCAGTATCTAATCTCTTTTAAACAAACCTTGTCTACACAGGATGTAGTCTACCTGTGTGCTCCTGCCTCCACTCTTGTAGTTCTTCCTGTGCTGCTCCTTTTTTGGAAATATGTGTTTACCACAGCCATTTCCATCCTCTTTGCAAAATCCACTACCATCTGTCCTTCTTGGTTCCTATCTTTAACAACAAACTTGCCCATCACCTCCTCATCTACTTTGTTTCCTTCACCAACATGCCCATTGAACTCTGCACTACACACCACTCTTTCCTTTCTGGGAATGCTCTCTACCACTTCATCTAGTTCTCTCCAGAATCTCTCTTTCTCCTCCAACTCACATCCAACTTGTAGTGCATAGCCACTGGCAACATTTACAATTAAACCTTTAATTTCTAACCTCAAACTCATCACCCTATCTGACACTCTTTTCACCTTACCAACACTCTAGTCCTTCTTCTTCCCAACTCCATTTCTCTTCTCATCCACACCATAATAAAACATTTAAAAACCCGCACCAATGCTTCGAGCCTTACTACCCTTCCACTTTGTCTCATGCACACACAAAATATCTATCTACTGGTTTTTAATCTTTACCTGTCATCGTCTCTACATTCAGGGTTGCTACCCTCAATCCTTTACTCTTGACTCTCTTGTTCTCTCTCTGTCTTCTTACACACTTCCCTCCTCGTCATCTTCGGCAAACAGCAGCCCAATTTCTGGCAGCACCCTGTTTGCCACCAGTATTGGTGGCGTTCGTTGTTTACCTGGGCCGTGACCGATCTGGTATGTAGTAACGTTGATTAATTTGCGTATTTTACTTGGCAAATGTTTTACATCTGATGCCCTTCCTGACGTATCACCATTTACTCGGGCTTGGGACCAGCACTAGAAATACACTGGCTGATTTATAGATAACATTAATTATAGAGATTTATTTTTATTTTTGGTGGACATTTTTCCATTTAAGTTCTCTTCACGTTCTTTCAGTTATTCATATATTCATTCATTTTTTTAATTTAACATTATACAGACGAGATAAAAACATTCGCTGAATGGCATTAATTAAAATTTCATTACTTTTTATTCAATTACACATTTTCCTTAAGTCAATTAAATTAAATGATTTCATAGTTTTTTGTTGTGTATTGAAATATTTATCTTTACACTCTTTGTTTAAATATGTTTATATATTTAAACATATATATATATTTTATAAATTTTTTTTTTTCACCTATCCTAATGACACAGTATATAAATCATAAAAAAGGCTAAGCATCAATAGCTGAGTCAAATATTCAGTGCAGAAGGAGCATAGGCTTGGGTAAGGTTATACTCTTGTCTAACCCATGCTTTCTGATAGCTGATGAGAAAAATAAGAAGACCGCATGAGAAGAAATAGAGGTCAAGGGGAAAGATTAACTTACATGCTATGCCAGTGTTTCTCAGTGTCTATGGTCACCCATTCCTCAGGGAGACCAACGTGTATTCCAGCATCCTGTATAATGCAGTAGTATTTGCAGATATCATAAATAACCTGCATTTGCTTACAAATCAGGTAAAACTCACATATAATTAGCAGCAGAATAGGAGTAAGGCTGCAGCAAAGGGTTTATAGCAGAGTTGTGGCACTGGTTAAACCTCATTTTGCCTGACATGATTAGCTCTCAGAGGGCTTTTCTCCTTGGCAGCCCCCCATGATGCTGGTGAAAAGGCCTCAGCCTGGAGCTGCTTGACACACCACTTTGAGAGACTTCATTATAACTTAATAACATGTCATTGAGAGCTACTCCTCCACGTTCGGCTCTGACTAATCCTTAAACGAGCCTAATTCATCATCCTCTTGTAATGTGAATTTAAAATAATCACCACAGATTTTCACTTTAAGACCTTGCTCAAAATAATAACAAACGTAACACACACTGAATTTCATACTGCAGACTGTACACACCGGGCTTTATAATAAACGAAAGGATAAACATTGTTAGATAATGTTTGCTTTAATATGCCTTAATAGACTGTAGGCTTTATCTGACTGGATGCTTATGATTCAGACTCTGATTACTTTGAAAGCTTCATTACTAGCATTTACATTGGAAATATATACAGAGATCCACAACACAAATGGCATGTTGTATTTTTCGTACAATTAAGTGTGTTTGTGGTAAAGATTAGGTTGTGCACATGAACTTTGTAAATAATTTATTTGGATTTAAGGACAAGTGCATAGAAATCCATGGATGCGGATTTAAGAAAGGTGATTCAAGAACAGAAGGCAATGCTATCAGATAGTTTTTAAATAAAGCACAGACAGAAACATCCATGGTTAGCAGTGAACTCATTAATAATGCAGATGCTATCTGTGGAGCTAAGATCTGGGGCCTGCAGCGAGGCTTCTGATTGTTGATCCTTCAAGTTTACGTCTACACTCACCTGCCATTTTATTAAGGTAGATCTTTAGGCATGTAGAGGTGTTCAAGGTAACTTGCAGAAGTACAAACCATGCATCAGAATGGGGAAGAAATTTACGTGACTTTGAACATGGCATTATTGTTGGTGCCAGAGTATTTCAGAAACTGCATTTGATTTTCATGTTCAACTATCTCTAAAGTTTAAAAAGAATGGCAGTTGTGTGGATAAAAATGCCTTGTTGATGTGAGAGATCAGAGGAAATCCAGCAGATTGGTTTTAAATGATAAAAAGCTAAATAATACATCCAAGGAATGCAAAATACCATCTCTTTTGAAATGTTTCTCTCTGAAATCAAATACAATCATGACTATTTCATATTTTGTCATATGAATGCAAGGCATTAGAGATAACTGGGTATTTTGATACCTGTGTGCAATAAACTGACCATTGGTAGAAGATGAAAATAAAAGAAAGGGAGTAGGATGAAGCACTGTGAATGCAGAGAAGCATTTAGGGGGTCAATCTAGCCTCAGCTAACTGCTCTGAAAGCTAACAAACAGTTATGAAAACAAAATGAAAAAAGTAACAGTGACAATTGTGATTGGTTGTGATGGTATTTAGTGCCATCTTTTGTAATGTGTTGGCAGTTTGTTTAAGTTGTTAAGTAGTTAAAATATTTTAGAATTGATTACTTATCTTATATCAGCTTTTCCAGTTAACCTATCATGCATGTCTTTGGAATGCGGGAGGAAACACTGGGAGAACATTCAAACGCCACACAGAACCCGGGGGTCGAACTCGGGATCTTCTTCTTGTACACAGCACTATCCACTGCGCTATCCTGCCGCCCATGGTAATGCTAATATTGAAATTTCTAAATATCAGGATGACCATGACCAACCCCACTATCCAACTCTATGGATCACTACACCAACAAATCAATTTAGTCTATGTGTATTCTTGATTCTGTTGCTTATTAGAGTAGGATCTGCACACAGTAATTCAACTTAAACTCATAAGAAAGATTCTCTATGGGCAATCTACATGCACAAACCTAAGAACTTGTTCAAAATAGTCTGTGATTAAAGTATTCTGGTCCAAATATTATTACTGCGTGATTTTTTTTTCATTTTTTTGTTCATTAATATACACATTTATTTGTTTGTAGCTACATGTTTGATGTTCCCCAGATGTGGATTTGTTTCTTTATTGTATTGACCATTGATTGATAATAATAGCATCCACCACCAAATTCTGACGGAGGCTATTAAAAAAGAAAGAAAAAAAGAAAGGAAGAAAGGAAGAAACAAAGAAAATAATGCAGAAAATAATATTCTGAGATCAGACACATGGAAAAGCTTTATTGCCTGCATACTAATTTACCATGAGCTAGAGTGGGTGAACTTAATGAGCAGATTTGCAGAGTAGAAGGTCACTTACAGGAAGAGTACTCCAGAGAATAAATCCAGAAATCAGTGTTTTACATGATCATTTCCAACAGCTCTAAAAGAAAGCCTAGTTGTAATAAACCGACTATTTCTATTCATTTACATTTACAAGAATCCCTCCATTGACCTTGTTCCTTTGAGAACGCACTCTCATTATTTCTCATGAGACCAGCCGAATTCACAATATGAACCAATCTACAAAATTATTCTTGAAGAAATGATGTGCGTGAACCTGGGAAAGCAGTTTTCTGTAGTATTCAGAAATGTGTTATTCAGAATAAAAAAGCACAGAATTTGAAACTGAAGAAATAAAGATCTCAAACCTAAAATCTTTATGGCTATTATTAAACTATCAATATTTATGGACTGAATGTTACACTTAGTACTGATTATATACATATCTAAGTAAATGCTTAGACACATCTCTTTTTATATGTAAATTAACAGAGTATGTAAATTAACTATGTTCAATTCTATTTTATTTTTATAGCGCTTTTTTGAATAGAACATTGTCACAAGGCAGCTTTATAGAACTTAAATTCTGGATATAACCATGACGTTTTTATCTCTAATGAGCAAATCATAGAGTGACAGTGGCAAGGAAAAATTAGAAGAAACCTTGAGACGATCCAGATATAAATAAAGCATTCTAATTTGGTATATTACAAACGAAACAATATACCTGTAAATTTGTGGTAAGGGCGTGAATTATAAAATTAGATTATTAATTTATTTAGCTATTTTAAGTAATTTTGAGTAAAATTAGTAACATAATGCCAATAAAACCGTAATGGTCCACAGCACTTCTGGCAGCCAGCAGAGGGTGGCAGTGCCCGTACAAGCAGGCAGGCTGCTCGAACTTCAAAAGTTCTGTGTAACTCGCTAAGTATTCTATTATACACCATCTTTATATTACAGAGAAGTTTATATTTACTTTGGATTTTGCTATTTTTCTCAGTGAAAATGGCATGCATGGCTTTTACACTGCCTAGCCAAAAAAAAGGTCACACACTCTAATATTTCGTTGGCCCGCCGTTAGCTGTGGAATTGTTTCAATAAGCTTCTGCAATGTCACAAGATTTATTTCCATCCAGTGCTGCATTAACGTTTCACTAAGATCATGCATTGACGGCAGAGTCTGCTGCGCAAAGTCTTCTCCGGCACATCCCAAAGATTTTCATTGGGTTTAAAATCTGGACTCTGTGGTGGCCAATCCATGTGTTCAAGTTCCCTAAACCACTTTATCACAATTTGGCAATTTGAGCCAGATTAATTCTGGCATTGTCATCTTATAATATGCCCATGCCATCAGAGAAGAAGTACATTGAAGGAATAACCTGCTCATTTAGTATATGTAGGTAGTCAGCTGATCTCATTCTTGAGCACATACTGTTGCTGAACCTAGACCTGACCAATGGCAGCAACCCCAGATTATGGTACTGCCTCCACAGGCTTGAACAGTAGGCATTAGGCATGATGAGTACATCATTTCACCTGCCTTTCTTACTCTGATGTGCTCATCACTCTGGAACTGGGTAAATCTGGATTCATCAGATGAGATGACCTTCTTTCATTGCTTCAGAGTCCAATCCTTATGCTCCCTAGCAAATTGAAGGCTTTTTTTTGGATAGACTTACTGATTAGTGGTTTTTGAAATCTAGACAGCTGTTCAGTCCCAATCCCTTGAGTTCCCTTCGCATTATGCATGTGGAAATTCTCTTACTGTCAATATTAAACATAGCCCTGAGTTCTTCTGTTATTTAATTGATCGCCAATCACGTTCATTCAGGATTTTTTGCGGTCACATTTCCTCCTCGAAGACGATGGGATCCCCCTATCCTTTCAGTTTTTAATGGTGTGTGGAACAGTTCTTAACCCAGTTTTAATTGTTTCTGCAATCACCTTAGTTCTCTGCTTGATGCATGCCAAATATTCCACCCTTTTCAAACAGACTAAGATATTGTCCATGACCATGAGATGTGTTTTTCGACATGGTTGTTTAAGATATGAGAAGCAACTCATTGTGCCGGTTGGGGTTAAATACCTTGTTGCCAGCTGAAAGATAATTGCCCATGCAGTAATTATCCAATAGGAGACTCTTACATGTTTGCTAAGTAACATACATACAATGGCCAGGCATTGTATTTGTACCCCATTCTCTAAACGAAAAGTGCATAAAATGCATATAGAGTGGGGCAAAAATATTTAGTCAGCCACATATTGTGCAAGTTCTCCTACTTGATGAGAGTTCTGTAATTTTCATCATAGGTATACTTCTAGTATGAAAGAAAAAAGTCAGGTAAATCACATTGTAGGATTTTAAAAAATATATATGTAAATTATGGTGGAAATTAAGTTACATAGCAAGATTTCAGGCTCTCACAGACCTGTAACTTCTTCTTTAAGAATCTCTTCTGTCTTCCACTGGTTACCATTTGAATTCATTATCTGTATAAAAGACACAAACCAGCCATTAGAGAGCACAAGCCAGTGTATTTCTAATGCCATTCCCAAGCCCGGATAAATGGTGAGAGTTGCGTCTGGAAGGGCATCCGGCGTAAAACATTTGCCAAAAATTTAAATGCGTGTTACTGATTGTTACTTCAGACCGGATCGGTTGCGGCCCGGGTTAACAACGACTGCCACCAGTACTGGCGGCAAGCAGGGTACTGACGGAAATTGGGCTACTGTTTGCCGAAGGCGATGAGGAGGGAAGCGTGTGAAGAGACGGAGACAAAACAGGAAAATTAAGAGTGTAGGCTTGAAGGTAGCAACCCTGAATGTAGGGACGATGACAGGGAAAGGTAGAGAACTGGCTGACATGAT
>JAOUQV010000007.1:4465136-4475666 GCA_028565295.1 Aspidoras spilotus | reverse complement strand
CACCCTTTTTACCTCAACAGCATTTTTTGCATACCCCATCTTCATTTCTTTTCTTTTCCACACCATGATTGAACAGTTTAAAACCTACACCAACCTTTTGTTTCCTGCACACACAAAATATCTACCTTTCTTTTGTCCATAATGTCAGCCAGTTCTCTACCTTTCCCTGTCATTGTCCCTACATTCAGGGTTGCTACTATCAGTCCTAACTTCTTGACTCTCCTGTTCTCTCTCTGTCTCCAGTACTGGTGGCGGCTGTTGTTAACCCGGGCCGCAACCAATCCTGTATGGATCAATCAATCATTCAATAACTCGCAAATGTTTTGACAAATGTTTTACACCGGATTCTCTTCCTGACGCAACCCTCACCATTTACCCGGGCTTGGGACGGGCACTAGAAATACACTGTCTTGTGCTCACTAATGGCTGGTTCAAATTACATTAAACAATACATTTTAATATTGTTTTAATAATATTGAAGTATTCAATGGGCTGAAGCAATGTGATTCAAACAATATAACTATTTTCCCCATGTTGTCACTTATGTAACTTACTACTCAAAATCTTTTTCTTACATTAAAAAAACCTGCATGCAGAATTGCGCAACAGTGTCTTGAGGATATTCTTGTTTGGTTTTCTGATACAAAAAGCAATTTTTTAAGTTGCTCTAGACAAGAGCATCTGCTAAATACTGAAAATGTAAATGTAACTTTTTTATATGAGAGAAGAAGGTTACAGTGGGGTGAAAAAGTTTGACTCGCTGAAAGAAAGAGGCCAAAAGAAGGACTCAATTATGTAACTTGTGATAACTTTACAGTCAGAAATATATACTACTATAAATGTAAAAGATACCAAGATACAGGTGTTAAAAACAAATGTCTTGATTTACTGTAGAAGAAACTCATGATTATTCTCTGAGAACCTGGTTTGTTTATGTGGTATACATGTTGGTAGAATACTCTACTATATCATATTTATATTTAAATACATTTGGCATTAAAGTAGTCTGTTCAACTTGAATGATGTTTGTATTTTTAATCACAGGTCGGAGGTTCATAAGCGAAGGCGAAATTGTCGAGATGACTGCGATCACCAGAGAACAGTCCGGCTCGTACGAGTGCATTGCTTCAAATGACATCTCACCTCCAGATATGAGGACAGTACAAGTCATAGTAAACTGTAAGTCTTTTTTAAGTTACACTTATATGAAACAAATATCTTTACATTCAATAGCACTTACATTGCCTGGTCATGTATGATTATCATAAGTCTAGCTCATTTCCCCACAGATCCTCCTGTTATTTCACAAGCTCTCAGCACAGGAACTGCAGTTGGACAGAGAGGAGTGCTGCAGTGTGAAGCATCAGCTGTGCCTCTTGCTGAATTTCAGTGGTACAAAGAAGAGCGCCGGTATGTCTTCTATTATGACACTAAATGACAGTTTTGCGGCACAATGTTCCTAGAACTTCACAGTTAACAGCTAACAAGGACACACAGAATCGAAAGTTACATAGCAACACCTTAGGGGATCTGTTGGAGTGCCAGAACAAGGCCGTAGAGATACGGGCTTAACCTTCAGGGAATTTAACTGAATTATTGTTTTGTTCTTCTTTGAGAAGTAACTTTTAAATGTACTTGCATCCAATTGCAAAAGATAAATCTGAAGAGAGAAGTATGCATTGTAGTGCAACGTTGTTGAATAAAATTGTTGAGATCATAGCTGGCCTGGATTTTAAGGCCTCAAAAGGATGTTTAGATCCTGTGGCTGAAACAATTATCATTGTTTATTGTTTTATTATAATAATGTTAATAATATTAAAAGAAAACTAATGTAATAATGTCATACGCTGTCATTTACTTGCGTTGATTTTGTGCAAGGATGATTAGGTATCCATTAGTACCCTCTGAGGGATACATAGACTGACTGAGCATCCCAATCTTTGGTCAGGCCTGAATGTTTTGCTAGGCTGAAACTGGCATACACCTTATAGTGGAAAATAAAGGATTTAAGAAGCATTCTGCAGCACACCCTGTACACATGAGTGAGGTTGTGATCGCTCTTTGTCTGAAACGTCCTCTTCGACATTACTGTTAGTAGTGACCCTGCTTGGAGAATAGCTTCAGACATATCGCTATCAGACTCATAGAAACATTCAGGTTTGTCCACCATGACAAGTTAACATTCCCAGGAAAAGATTTTAATGATATTAAAATATTATTCTGTTTCGTAGCACTGCACTAAACTCCTATATCCAAGGGGGCATTGGGTAGTGCTGTCATCTCACAACAAAAAGGCTCGGGTGTAATCCCCGGATGTAGATTTTTCATGTTCTTATTGTGTTTGCGGGGGTTTACTCTAGGTGGCCTTGTTTGCTCCCAGAATCCAAAGATTAATTGGTGTTTCTAAATTGCCAGTGACGTTTGTGATCTATAAAGTATATAACCTTGTGTATGGATGTACATTTGTGTATAGGTATAAATGTTTGTGTCAGTTTTCAGGTAAGAAGAGTCTTCTGACTAACTAATCCACACTGAACATGTAATCTCCAGTTAGCTACAACCCATGCAAATATGTTTGTATGCGGATTGGTGCTCTGACTAGGGTTTAAGTGGTATAAAATAAATAAATGAACGAATGAATGAACTGAAACATTGGTCAGCATTGTACTGCTGCTACATAAAAGCTTGTGCCAATCAGTCATGCGGGAAATTTAGTAACTTAGGGGATCTGTTGGAGTGCCAGAACAAGGCCGTAGAGATAGGGGCTTAACCCTCAGGGAATTTAATTGAATTATTGTTTTGTTCTTCTTTGAGAAGTAACTTTTAAATGTACTTGCATCCAATTGCAAAAGATAAATCTGAAGAGAGAAGTATGCATTGTAGTGCAACGTTGTTGAATAAAATTGTTGAGATCATAGCTGGCCTGGATTTTAAGGCCTCAAAAGGATGTTTAGATCCTGTGGCTGAAACAATTATCATTGTTTATTGTTTTATTATAATAATGTTAATAATATTAAAAGAAAAATAATGTAATAATGTCATACGCTGTCATTGCGGGAAATTTAGTAACTGTGGAGCCGGGAAAAGCCAAAAAGGTATTACTGACTGTGCAAAGTTCATAAAGATTTTATCTTTATCTGAATTCCTAGGGAAAAACATTAGTGCGGAATGAGAATGGAGGCATATAGGAATTTGATTATCAAAAATGAAGGCATTATCTGTATCAGCATATTTCTATAAGTTTTAATCTTTACTTCATTAGGTAGACATAACATTTGATGTTTTCCACCATACTACATTTTTGATACCATAGGCTGATTAATGTTTATTTAACAGAAAAAAAATATGTTAATGTAATTATCGTCCTGTTACTGTTGGTACTAATTTAAATGTGGGTTTTAATTTAGGAGAGGGTTTTAATTTAGGAGACAGAGTCTATTTAAGAAATGAAACTTGTATGTAATATGTACAGTAGGTTGCAATGCTAAATTAATGCTAAAATAAAAGACACAAGCATTGAGGAATATATAAGAGTTTACTTGAACTAAAAAAATTAGTGTTGTTTACAGGGTGAGCCATTTATATGGATAAACCTAAATTAAATAAAGAATGGTTGGTGATTTTAACTTTCTTCATTTTAAAAGAAGAACAATGGTGTGCTTGTACCAACTTTATATGAGTTATTTACAAGTTTCTGACCACTTAAAATGTGTTCAAAGTGCTGCGCATTGTGTTAGATTGTCAATGCAACCTTCTTCTCATGCTCTTCACACACTGATAGCAATACCACAGATGAAATGCTAGCACAGGCTTCCAGTATCCTTGGTTTCAGGTGCTGCACATCTCGTATCTTTACAGCATAGACAATTGCCTTCAGATGATCATCATGTAGCAATTTTACATTTGCAGTGGCCTTTAGGTTTCCATTGATAAAGAATGGCCCCACTATCTTTGTACCCCATATACCACACCATACCATCAATTTTTGTGTTCCAAAAGTCTTGGAGGGATCTAACTAATGGTGAGTGTCAGACCAATAGCGATGGTTTTGTTTGTTACTTCACCATTCACATAAACGTTTGCCTCATCACTGAACAAAATTTTCTATGTAAACTGAGTGTCCTGTTCCAGTTTCACTGAAATCTGCTGCAATGACCCGGGTACTGCATTCACCAGACACAGTTTCTATCCTCTCCTCACGTCTTAACCAAACATAGAGAGAATAAAGTTACATTTAAAACC
This sequence comes from Aspidoras spilotus, assembly GCA_028565295.1. Classification (NCBI taxonomy): domain Eukaryota; kingdom Metazoa; phylum Chordata; class Actinopteri; order Siluriformes; family Callichthyidae; genus Aspidoras; species Aspidoras spilotus. Next base: position 4,471,424 of record JAOUQV010000007.1, on the reverse strand, counting down.
AAGAACACCATTGTTTTTCTTGTGAAACTCTCTTGATGATCTGATTTCCTCGAGTTCACCAGACACAAGGACCTTGAGACACTGTTCAAGGACCAAAAAACTTCTATCCTTCCATCCAATCTTATTTAGAGTCTCCCTATGATGTCAAAACCTGCTCACACACAGTGCAGTCTATGGCTCCCCAGTTTGAACAGGAAAGAAATGTTGAACATTTAATTAAAAGTTTAGGGTTAGGGTTAGGCTTAGAGGTTTTAATTTTAGTAAATCACAAAATACGCAGCTGATTATGCTTCATTGAGAGAATTGTGCATGACCTAGCCCAAAAATGAGATATAATTCCAGTTATAATAGTTTTCTTTTATTGTGTAGGATAGTTGATGGTCTTAAAACAGCTTGATAGTCCCAGGAAACAGAGCATTCTGAGAGAATTAGTTTGTCAGTTCAGCCTCTAAAAATGTAAACTGTCAGTTTTCAGGTAAGAACAGTCTTCTGACTAACTAATCCACACTGAACATGTAATCTCCAGTTAGCTGGTTTACTAATTTACAACCCATGCAAATACTTTGTCTGTTTATTATTTTATTAACTAACCTGAGAATGTACTCTAAGAATGTCCTTGTTCACTACAGCCTTTTCAATGGACTTAATGGAGTCAAAATCGAAAATAAGGGTAAACAATCCAAGTTGATATTTTTCAACGTCTCCGAAGAGGACTATGGAAACTACACGTGTGTGGCTGTTAACATACTGGGAATCACAAACGCAAGCATAATCCTGTATGGTAAGAAATTGTGTCTACTGACATAAATTTAAATGCTAGATTATTCAACTAGTCATGTACTTTCTGTATTATAGGAAAATACAAACCAAATGTTTGTACTAATGTCATTTAAACGAATGTTTCATGAGAAAATGCATTTCAATCTATAAAAAAATGTGTGAATATTTAAGGTCAAAGTAGATATTGGATTTTAGCTAATAATCTTAATGTTTTTAAATGATTTGCATTATTATTTATGCAGTATTATTTATGCAGTATTTATTTATTATATTTAATAATTGTAATGGTTCCCACACAATGTTGGTTCCCACACAATGGACATTATAGCAGTTCATTTGCTGTAGCATACGTAAAACCAGGGGAAACAAAAAAACATGCAAGGTGTTGGTAGAAAACTCAAAAACTCTAAAAACCCAGTTTATTGGAACACTCAGAAGATTATTGAAACAACAGTACAGCTCACCAACCCCCTGGCTTAATTCACTCTGCAGAAACATGAAACAAGAGACAGGATTAGTTCACAAAGTCAATAATCCACAAAATAGGAAGATCTAAAATTAGAGGAATGAACAAAGTCAGTAGGCCAAAAAATAGAGCAAGGAATCATGGCTTAGCAACATTCTGGTCAGTCTATTTAAACCCAGGGGTGAGCTTATCTAGTTGCTCACACTCAATTAGCTGCAAGTGTTGTGTACTTAATAGGAAGAAAATAAGCCTGGGTAATGTAGTGCCTATTACTGGTTTCTGGTCATCCTTGTGTTCCCACCAGTGGCAGCAGATGTGACCATGTGCTTTTTTCTACCTGGAGGTTGAGTACCTGGCTTCTCCTGTGCAAGCTCTCAATCAACATGTCCAGAATACTGTCATCTATCACCAGTTGTTATCGTCTAATCCAATTCCCTCCATGCCACTGGATCCTCCTGTGTCTATGTTTGGAGTTCAGAAGTTTCTTGACTGTGTGGGTGGCCTCACTTCCACTAATCTGGAATCCTGATGCTCTCTAGCTTGATCATCCAGCAACACTTTGCTAACTGGCTTTTGTTGGCTCATGTGGAAGGTAGTGTTGTCTCTGCAGTGACGTGGGAGCTGGATCCTTTCTTATTACAGGAAAGAGACCCATATATTTATAATTTTTATTTATTTTTACCAGTGACATTGCTTAAGGTCCTGGTGGTGATCCACACTCAATCCCCAATTTTATATTGTGAGTTTCCCCACAGCACCTATCTGAAAAGCTTTTGATCTGGGCGAATGCAGGTTAGTGAGAGTACCAAATTCATAGGTACTTCATTGTTCCCTGTCCTCAAAGTCATAGCCGTGCTTAGTTGGTGTCATCTTCTGGGAAAATAAGGAAATAGATTGTATACTGGGTTGTGCCGCTTGACGCTGTGATAACAGCATCCACCTCCACATCACTGTAAATGGTTTAGTGGGATTGGGTTGTTTTAGAATAGTGGCTGTGGTAAATGCTTTCTTTAACCTCTGAAAGGTCTCGCAATCATGAGGTGTCCATCAGAGCTGCTTTAAGGGCCTATTTAAAGAGATTCGTTGAGTGGCACCACACTAAGTTTTCTGATAAACCTCGTGTAAAAATTGACAAACCCAAGAAACCTGCTCAGCTCCTTGATGTTTTTTGGTTGGCCCAGTTCACCACTGTCTCAACATTGTTAGTGTCCATGAAGACCCCTCTGGCCTAATGTTGCACCCGAGAATCTCAACCTTCTGAAATTGAAACTGGCACTTCTCCCACTTTATAAAGAATTGTTCTGAAACAGACTTTGGAACATCCTTCTTGCATGGATAAAATGGGACTGAAAATCTTCATAGATCAAGCTATCATCAATATATGTTATGACCAATTTAGCTGTAAGTCCTATAAATAAGAAAATCATGAAATGTAACGCTTTAGAAGATGAATCTGCTCTAGTGTACGAATGAGAAAGTGAGAGAACTAGATGGACTAAAGGAATACATAACTACTGTATCAACCACTGTGTGTAGAGATGATGTAAGGGCTGAAGTCTTACTCACCTTACTTTCAGGTGCTAGTCAAAGTGAAAGTGAAGTGAAAGTGATACATTTTTGCTACTATGTTTGCACATAGTGGAATTGGTCCTCTGCATTTAACCCATCTGTGCAGTGAAACACACAAATACACACACAAAGTGAGCACACGTGCCCGGAGCAGTGAGCAGCCATTACAGCGCCCGGGGAGCAACTGTGGGTTAGGTGCCATGACTTGTCGCTACTTGGAATCGAACCAGGGACCTTCCGGTCGCAAGGCTGGTTCCTTAACCACAAGCCTATGACTGCCCCCAGACAGCATTGTAAGAAATGGAGGTAACTGCTGGCAAAGTGAGAATTGACCAGTATGCCAATGAAACAAGTTTAATGAGGAGGCTTATTCGAGCAAATATTTTATTTATTGCATTTTATACATTTCTTGGTTATATCCTGTATAAATTTTTTTAAAAAGTGATCTAAAAATAAAATAAAACATTTAACTGAATTAAATTTGGGTGGGGTGGCAGTGGGTAGCACTGTCTCATTACAGCAAGAATGACCCTTGTTCAAAACCTCAGTGTGACGACATGAGAAATATTTGTGTGGAGCTTGAATTTTTTCCCCGTATTCGTGTGGGTTTTCAACGGGTGCTCCAATTTAGTCACATATTCCAAAAAAAAAATGCCTGGTAGGTTAATTGGTGTCTCTAAAGTGGCTTTGTAGAAGTGTACCGCAGTTTGTAATAGTGTTCTGAACTTCTCCACCACCATAATGGACAAGTAAGGATGGGCACGTCTTATTTCTTCTAATGAGCGTGTTCATTAAATTTAATATGTAAGCGATTTTTGTGCCAAAATTTTACTGTTAGATTCTTCTTAAAGTTTTAAAGCTTAGTTTTATATTTTATTGCAAAACGGACAAGTCATACCAGAGTTTTTGGCAGAATAAATATTGGATGTCAATTAGGATTAATTTGCATGTTATTTTAACTGGATTTCTTGGTTTTCCTTTAAATAACAATGCAATGAATGTTAATTTAAAGATTTGGTCTGATTTTGATTGTATGTCTTAAAGTCTTAAAGAGCAGTTTAATTAGTTATTTATTGAGGCACACGCATGTACACACACAAACATACAATATAGACAAACTTGTAGGTATTGCTATATTTGCAGGGCCTTTCTATAAAATGTATTATTAATGCACCTTATTAATGGTAGCCATCTCCCTATCCTTAAGCCTAATATAAAAAGATATTTTTTTGCTGTTTTAATTATTTTAAAAAATCGTATAATAAAAACTAAAACAATAAAAAATATTTTTCTGTGGACCACTTAAAATGTCCTCAGAACTTGAAATGCCCTCAAAATGTTGGTGTCCTCACAACTATATAAAGACATGCCCTCCAACTCACGAACACACATAAAAGGTGTAAGTGCTCAGAATGTGCTCTTTCTCTCTTATCACAGGCCCAGGAGCGATACACGATGCGAACAGTGCTGCACATTCTCCGTCGAGCTCCGTCTGCCCACTTCTCACACTAGTTCTCTTTTATCTCAAGTTTTGATGCTAGAGACACCGACTACTGCATCAGCTCCTCAACACAAAGACAGACTCAAAGTCCCATCATTAGAAACAAACCAGTATTAATATTATTATTTGGTATGAACTATTTCTTTCTCCAGAGCCTGAGTTAGGAAATAGATTTGGACTATGAGTCTGTCCTAAGGGAATATGAGACTGCACGGGATAGGATTTTGTGACTAGTTGGTAAATATAGTGAGCTCTTAATTTTTGTAATGTCAAAGAAATGCAAAATGTTACTTGAGCATTAAAAAAACACAGATGGATTTTCTCAGTATTGAAATGTGTGAGTTGAGATGTCTCTGTCATGTCAGCTTTCTTGTAAAAGAATACAAAGTCCTTGAAATGAATCGTTCTTTTTAAATAATTAACAATTCTGCAAAAAATCATGTTATTATTTGATTTACTGTACTTGTACAGATGTATACAGTGAAATACTTACTGTTCATTTCAATATGAGTGAGGTCAGTCTGTGCGTAATATAGCTTGCATTTCCTGAAAACAAATAATAAGCAAAAAAGTGGTGTGTATTATAATGTTCAACTATCACTGAAATGATGTTCTGATTTTGTAAAGAAGGACTGCTTTATAACAACACACATAATGTAGGTCAGTAGATTAGTCCCCTTACCTAGTCTTTTCAGAACCTTATTTAAACCACTCTTTACAGTATATACAAACACATATGGTTAGGACATTGGCAACATACTGGATTTGCTATATTTGATGCAAGATGTCTGCATATGTGGAGTAAAACTTCTGCAATTCCTAAATACATGTGGAATGAGGCCCTAAACACAGCATGTGTCAAATCCAAAAAAACACTGAATTATACACTTTCTCTGTGGTTTTTGTATAACTGAGGCATTTCCTCATTTATGATGATAATAAGGTTGATATGCACTGGGATGCACCAACAGAATTTATTTTCTTCATTTCCAAAATAAATATATTTTTTGGTACCAGTCATAACCAATATAGTAGTAGTGATACCAAAATGAGTACCGTACTTAGTATAAAGCACATATGGACAAATATTTAATTTATTCTTGTTTATCTCCACATGATCTGTTAAGGTTTGGGATATTTATTTCCTCACAGCACTATGCCAGTCAGTTTCACTTTACCATTAACTGTACAATAAATCCAGATCAGTCATGTGTCATCTGTGCACTCAGCTGCAGCTAATGAGATATAACATGGAATCAAATTTTATCATTAGAGATCTGATCACCAAGCACTGTCCTGGAGAAATTATTGATACTATTATTGGAATCAATGCATCCGTAGTGATTAACACCTCACAAATGAGGAAGACTCTCTATAAAAAAAATTGAAGTTTGTTGGTGTCTTTTGGGATATTTTACCAGTGTTCTCTCTCAGGTTATAAGGATGACTTTAATTTTTGTCTGCCTGTAAATGTCTATGCTTAAATCCTTATAGAAAAGGTTATTAAAATAAGGCCAACACCATGGTGTCTGTATTGTTTTAATAAAATCCATCACATTCATGCTATTACCTTCGTTTCACATGCATCAACATATGAATATTTACACTGAATGTCTATATAATCATTAATTATAGTAGAGATACCCTACAACTTACATCCCAAATCCATGCCCCAACCCGTAATCCACCTAGATAAGAGTGCCACTCTCACTGTTACACCTCTGCATCTGTTACTGCTGCTCTAAAAGAAGCACTGGAATACAGTCAGCACCTTAAAAAGGAGCTTTGGATAATTCCCAAGGAGAAACAGTTATAAGCCCATGACAAGCCAGCTACACAGACACATATACCATGTGACAGGTTGAAAATGATGTCTTGTAAGGATTTTTGCTAATAATTTTGTAAAAACAGAAACAACTATCCATTGTTCAACGATGAAACACACGCACTCAAATCGCCATGAAAAAAAAAC
>JAOUQV010000007.1:4397451-4412804 GCA_028565295.1 Aspidoras spilotus | reverse complement strand
GAAGAATGGCTTAAAATCCCTCTGACCACTGTGCAAGACTTGTATGTGTCATTCCCAAGACGAATTGACACTGTATTAGCCGCAAAAGGAGGCCCTACACCATACTAATAAATTATTGTGGTCTAAATCCAGGTGTTTCAGTTTCATTGTCTGAAATTATTGTTATATATTATTATTATGTTATAAAATTATATTAGATGTACATTTATGTATGTTATGTATGCCACTCTTACTCATCTGGGATAATACGTGTTATGTAAATCTGCTTTGGGACAATGTCCATTGTTAAAAGCGCTTTATAAATAAAATGTATTGAATTGAATTGAATGTTAACTCATTCTTGTCTAATGTTGGATTCTAATTGCTCAACTGTCTTAGGTCATTTTTGTAGTATCTTCCATTTTATGATGCGCAAAATGTTTTCTATCTGGACTCCAGGCTGGCCAGTTCAGTCCCCAGACCCTTCTTCTATGCAGCCATGATGCTGTAATTGATGCACTATGTGGTTTTTCTTCCGTGATAGAGACGTCATCTAAATGGGAGCTGCCCATGCCACATGCACTAATGCAACCCCATACCATCAGAGATGCATGCTTCTAAAGTGAGCGCTGATAACAGCTGTGTCGTCCTTCTTCTTTTTTAGTCCGAATGACACAGTGTCCCTGATTTCCATAAAGAACTTATAATATTGATTTGTCTGACCACAGAACAGTTTTCCCCTTTGCCACAGTCCATTTTAAATGATCCTTTGCCCAGAGAAGACATCTGCGCGTCTGGATCTTGTTTAGATACGGTTTCTTCTTTGAACTATAGAGTTTTCACTGGCAACAGCAGATGGCAGAGTGAATTTTTTTCACAGATAAATGTTCTCCGGAAATATCCCATTTTGTGAATTCCAACACAGAAGCATGTCTGCCATCTAGGGGCTCCAAGATCACGGGCACCCAGTATGGTTTTCCGGCCTTCTTTCAGATTCTTTGAATCTTTTAACAATATTATGTACAGTAGATGTTGATATGTTCCAACTCTTTGCAATGTACACTGTCAAACTCCTTTCTGATATCGCTCCACTATTTGTAGGCACAGAATTAGTGGGATTGGTGATCCTCTTCCCATCTTTCCCCATCTTCTGAAAGGTGCTGCCACTTTACGGAGCTCTTTTTAGTCATGTTAATGACCTATTGCCAATTGACCTAATGAGTTGCGATTTCTTGTACCTTTAACTTTACAGCCTCTTATTGCCCTGTCCCAACTTTTTTAAGATGTATTTAAATGAGCCAATATTTGGCATGAAATTTTAAAATCACTATTAGTTTTTGAGATTTGTAAATTATTGCATTCTGTTTTTATTCACAGTTTGTACTTTGTCCCAACTTTTTTGGAATCGGGTTTGTATTTATAAACACTGATTAATTTCGTTTGTCATATTGGACTGCTATTATTTTGAACATTACTGTACATACACAAATAAAAGTCTCACAGTTGAATTTGTGACCTTATGCTGTTAACTCTCAGTAAGTTCAAAGAGTTTCCAGTGCCAGTGAGGCAAGCAATCATTAGGCTGCATTACATTACAACATTAGCTGTGGTTAAAAGAATGCACAGGTTAGCTCATGAACAAAAATCCTTTAACACCACAGAAACTATTATACTGGATTAGAAAACATTTATTTCCTGTAAACAAAGATTTGTCTAGACCAAAAACACCATCAATAAGAAAGGAATATCTTTATCAATTAAGCAATTAAGAGAAGACAAGATTATCCATTGTTCGAATGTTCTGAAATAATGTCCTCTGAACACCTGAGGCAAGCGTTAATATGTACCAGAAGGAAAAGCATGATAAAATGAAGAACATAGTCATCCAGCTTCGTCCTATGATATGGTCTAGTAGGACTGCTAATGGAAATGATTACTTTAAATTTACTGATGATGTTTCTGCCGACAAAATCTGTAGCGTGACTTTTAAAGTTTATAGTTCTATAGTATTTGTTTCAGTTGAATTCTCTAAACCCCATTTTAAAGCACTGCACACTGCAGTCAGACAAAGGCCTGAAGCATATTTTACAAGCAGCCAAAGATTTTCTAGAGCACAGAAGTGGAACATCTTGCAATGGCCAAGGCAATCTTCTGAAATGAATTCAACTGTGTAAGCATTTTACTTGCTGAAGGCAAAACTGAATGCAAAATGACCTAAGAACCAGTAGTAAATAAAAACAAAAGAAAGTCATGACAAATTATTAGTAAGTTAACTAGTATTAACACACAAACCATACACACATTATAAGCATGCTCGTGTTTAGAAATCCTTTTCCATTTGTATCTTACTCAGTAGTGTATCGAGTGTGAATACTGTACGTTTTGCACAAGTTTAAATCAAGCAATTTTATCAAATTGAATGTGCAATATTAATAAAAGTGAGTAAATACAATAGCAGTAAGAGCAGAAAAAACAACACATTTCAAATGCAACTCACTGCAAATAAGTACATTCTCAGGCAAACTGATTTTTATTGCTTACTGATAATTACTGATTGAAGGTTTTTCACTATTTGTTCCTTAAATAATAAAACCTTATTTACATTTAAAAGGTAAAATAAAAATAGTACAAAAATTAGGATACTCCAGGAAAAATGTTGTAGCTTACAAAGCAACTGTAACTGCAATTTAAAATAATACAGTAGATGTAAGAATGGATAATAAGTAGATGTAAAAAGGTGGATGCACTAGCGTTTCATATAGCTTGCATCTGTTAAAATATGTTCTCTTGCACAGAATGTCTCAATACTGACTTTAAGTGGGCAAAATAAACCACAAACCACAAATTCCGTCCCAGCAAATATAAATGAAACTACAGTAACACAGCATCTGGTAATGTTAACGGCATAGACACTACAGGCAGTCACAGTACTGCATAGGTTTTTCTGTGAATTTACATTGCCAAACCCCATTCCATTAAGGTTGGGACTTTGTTCATTCATACATGTTCATTTCCGCTTAATCCACATGGGGTCTCGGACACTAACAGGCAATTTAGAGACACTAACTAACATAACATGCATGTCTTTGAAATGTGGGAATAAACTAGAGCACCTAGAAAATCCTGTGCGAACACGGGGAGAACATGCAAACTCCACACAGAAATTTTCTGAGTAACCCCACCCGCTGCTCAAACCTGGGTCTCTCTTGCTTTGAGGCGACAGCACTATCTACTGCCCCACCGTTACGGCCCAGTTGGAACATTTTGTAAAACATAATAAAAAAAGAATAAGATCATTTGGAAATCATTTTAACCCATATTCTACTGAATACACTACAAAACAAAATATTTGTTCAAACCTGTTTTTGGCAAATATTCATTTATTTTAAATATAATGCCTGCAACACATTGCAAAAGTGCTGGGACAGGGCAAGTTTACCACTTTGTTACATCATCTTTCTTTCCCATTCTTGCTTGATGTACAACTTCAGTTGCACAGTGACTTCACAGATGTGAAAGTTATCCATGCCATGGGCATTAACACACACCCATACCATCAGAGATTCTGGCTTTTGAAATTTACACTGATAACAATAGAGACAGCCTTATTCTCTTTGGCCCAGAGGGCACAACATTTATGAATTCCAAAAACAATTCGAAATGTGGACTTGTTAGACCACAGGACACTTTTCCACTTTGTGTCATTCCATCTCAAATGAGCTTGGGCCCAGAGAAGCCAGTGGCATTTCTGGGTGTTGCTGATATATGGCTTTTGCTTTGCATGTTAAAGTTTTAACTTGCACTTGTAGATGGAGCAATGAACTGTTTTCATATTCAGTGTTCTTCTGAGATGTTACTAAGACCTTTTGTTGTAATATTCATTATATAATGATGTATATTTTAATGCATTGCCACCTAATGGAGGTCATGAGAATTCCATGTTGGTTTTCAGCATTGCTGCTTACTTGCAGATATTTCTCCAGATTCTCTGAAACCTTTGATGATATTATGGATTGTAGATTATTAAATCCCAACATTCCTTGTAACTGTATGTTGAGAAATGTTGTTCCTAATATAGTTCACAAAGTGGTGCTCCCTTTACACCCACCTATTTACAATTAACCTGTTCATCTGTGGAATGTTCCAAACAGGTGTTTTTAAGCATTCCTCAACTTTCCCAGTCCTTTCCCACCACTTGTACTAATTCTTTTGCAATGTGTCGCAGGCATCAAATTCAAAATGAGTAAATATTTGCAAAAAACAGCCAAGTATATCAGTTTGCGCATTAAATATCTTGTAATTTTAGTGTATTAAATTGAATATGGATTCAAAATATAGGTATTTGCAAATGATTGTATTATTTTTAGTAATGTCTAATTCAATGTTTCAACGTCACTGTAATTGGGGTTGTATGATTAGGTTAGTTTGGCTGATTACTTTTACTTTCACTCATTTTCATATCTACTTTAACCTGTGCAGTATTACAGTAAAGCCGGTTCCTACCCAGAAGCAGAGCAACCCTAGACGGGGTGCCATTCCCTAATACGGTACTTCTGAGACACCAGGTAACTAAATGACTTTGCACCAAAGGAAACCCAAAGACACTGGAGGCACACAGAAAATACAAAAGAGGCCCCACAAGGGACTCAAAACAGGTCCTTCTTGTTGTAAAATAGCAGCATTACACACTGTGCCACCAAAATACATTTAGTCCTTTAAGATAACACATAGAATATTACTGTAATACCTACAGCACACCCATAATTTGGAACTCATGGGGACCAGAACTGCAGTCTACAGCATAGTTATTAAGCCATCATTTTCTATGATAAGGTGTATGCCAGGATCAGCTTAGTACAACGTCGAGTCGACTGCATTTCTGACCAGAGATTTGGACACTCAGTCAGTCTATTTATACTTCAGAGCACTAATGGGGAATGACTCATCTATGCCGCCAACCACCAGGAAGGAATGAAGGTGTATGATGACATAAGTAAATGTAAGAAAAAACTGTTAACCCAATCTTTTGCCAAAGACATGGAAGACATTACTTCACTCTCTGCTGCTTAGTAAAAGTCTGTACACATCCATTAAAAAGCAGCAAAAACGTCTGCCTAGATGTGGGCATTTGGTACAGTAAACAATGAATCACGGCAAGGTAGGGTTTAAAAACTGAGTATTACTACAAATAACAGACATAGAAAACACAGATCACATCTTTAATGCATCTGAGAGTGTGTGTGGGTTCTCTCCTAAAAACTTGCTTATGATAAAATGAATGATAAAATAAATGATCCATGAGCCCGCTTATCCAACACCTCTGAGATGGCACAACTGAATAGGATGCAGTGAGAGGGCTTTGAACAGAGACACGATTAGTCAAGTTTACAGCAGCCAAGGTTAACCACAGCTGCGGAAATAGGTGAAAGAAAAAGGCAATTTTCAGCCAGAGCTATTTGATTTTATATCCACTTCATACACAGTACTCTACTGTATATACTTTATATAAAATACTGTATAAATGAACAGAATTTATAAATACTGTAGATTAATATATTGTTCATTTATACAATACTGAATAAATGAACAGTATATTAAAATATATATGAAGTTACTTTACTGGATACTGCAGATAATGATCTCTGTCTGACTGCAGCATTTGCACAATGTTCAATTTTCACTCATCATCTCAGTAAAAATTTACATTTTTGGAACTTCTAGACTTGTCCAATTTTTCTACATTACAAAGATAAGTGAATTGTTTATTGTTTAATGCAAATATGTATTTGAGAAGCTCAATTACCTGTGATACTGACATATATAATAGCTGAATAATAATGATATACTTTCTGAACTTCCCGAATAATGTCTATATTCAGTACCAAACACAAAACTAACAGAAAACCCATATCTTGGAAAGATATCTAATCAAGTATTAGGGCCATGGTGGAGTCAGAATACTACTCTGTTATACTGTGTACTGTTGTACTGTGCTATTGCCCCACAGCAAGAATAGCCCAGGTTCGAATATACGGTTAAGTGGTCAGGGTGCTCCCTGTTGCATAGTTTTTATGCGACTCCTTATATGCAACATGCAGTCATTTGTATCAGCAAAATTACCCCTAGCCTGTATGAACACATGCTGAAATGGTCAGGTTAACTGTACAGTGTTTTTCCCTACCTTCTGCTCAAGAAGTACAATACATAATAAAATGCCATGTGCCAATTGCTTTGCGTTTGTTGGTGGCACAGATGTGCTCCATGGGGTAGGGATACGCTGACAGAGAATCTAAATCTCTTGTCAGTTGTTTCAGCCCTGACTATTTCCAGTGTGCACTCTGTTTACTGAGCTATTAAGACTGCTGTAATACTAGAAGCAGCTTAGTTAATGGAACGTAAATGTTTAAATTGGTTTATTTCATATATATTTATTCAAACTCAGCACATTGCGTGCTAACTGTTTTACATTGTAATGACAGTAATAGCTCAGTGGCTAAGACTTTAACAGGTGGACTACAGCCCTGAATGTCATGAGTTCAAATCTGACTACTACATCAACAGGGCTCTTGAGTAAAGCCCGTAAATATTTAAGTAAAATCATTGTGGTTGCGTGTCTGACAAATGGCTTTTATGAAATGAAAACCACTTGATGGTCCGTCAGTTAATTTTAAAATCACATTCAGATCTATATACTGTAGAAAATATATTTTTTAAGGCTTTTAAGGCTTCCATATTTCATTCTTCACTTGGCAAGATATCAATACTTGTTAGTTTTCCACTCACCAGAATTTTATCTTGATAAGTCTTAAATCAGATACATTAATGCTTCATTTTCTTACACATTTACTTTGGTGAAGATGAATGTTACATAATGTGGTGAAATAAGTCTGTCTAATCACTGGGAAGAGCACTTCCGTTGTGTTGTGGTTTACTTCAGTTGTGTTTTCATAATTTGGACGATAATTCTTTGTGTGTTTTATTAGATAATATGTAAAAATTGCATAAAAAGCACATATCAGGCATTACTATTAAACAGGAAGAGAAGGATAAACTTACACATGGAAAGAGTTAAGCTGTACCATCTGGTAAATTCGAGTCCAGATTTTTCTTTTTACATATCTGCAAGCTTGAGTGTAAACTTGACCTGTGGCATGGCATCAGAAACTACAGTACTAAAAATACAGGATGGCAAGCCATAAAAGAGCTTATGGGGACATAGCTTGATCTAACAAACAACATATCCAACATATCTATCCACAACACAAGTCAATCCATCATTTGTCTAGTAAAAGCAACCTTTTCCCTAACCTACTCTGCTATGTCACAATTACAACATGAGCTCAACTAATAGCTTGCTGGTGCTTTAATTTGTGTAACAGTGTTAGTGCAAGAATAAAAAATAAATATATATAAAAAAAGCTGTTTTACTCATGGATTTGTTTGCATAAGGACATAAATTAAAATGCAATTTTGGGCTTTCTGTAGGAGGCATGAAACAATGAATGCTAAAACAGTGGGTGGATATAATGGAAGCACATTCATTTGCATGTCTTGTGCAATTTAATGAAGCTCAACGCATTTGATAGCATGCTTATTGCTTGGGCTTTTTTACACATTGGGTACGTAGGTGTAATCTAATGTGCAATTGCTAGATAACTGCTGTTCCTGCAAATGGGGGCACAAAATGTGTGAAATATCATCCTCAAGCAACCCGTAGCTTTTCCAAATGTCCGAGGCAAATAAACAACATTATTCATCTAGCTGCACACATGTTAAACAGCAAATATGATAACAGAAACAGTAGCGCATAAACTACAGAAGCAGGGTCACAGTGCATAAAACTTTTAATAAAAATCTTTGAGTTTAGTCATTTACAAAGATGTGAAGAAAAGTCATATGGTAAGATGACTCATCCTTTATTATATTCTCAACAAGCAGGAGAGTGCAGACAAATGATACAGGCATGAATGCTGAATTCTGGCATGGTTTGGGTTAATTTGTCTCCTTAGAAAGCAGAGCCACTGAAAATCAATGCAAAGAGACTAAACATGCTGAACACATTCTTAAATCATTTAACCAACTTTATTAGCTTCCTTATAACTCCCTATTTAGCTTAACATCCCCAGTGACATTTTTGGCAGGAAAGTCACATGAGTATGCAGGTTTGGTAGAGCCTGTCAGAATAAATAACACTCTGGATTGTTCTGCTATATAATTCTATGGTGATCAGTGCATGCTTTTTTATAAATAACCAAATAGAACGCACGGTGGATTCATAGAAACCAGAATTTAGTGTTGTACTGAAAAAAACAAATCTATGTCTATGCTTCCCAATAATGTGATTGTCCAAGACAACCCTTGGTACTGTTTATAAATCACAGCAGACCTTTCCACCTGCCTGTGTGTCATTGCTCACAAGGTCAGTGTGCTGTGGAAGCATTCATTCTGATCACTAACTCATCCTCCTTGTCTGAGGTAGAAATTGATTATGAATTCATAATGTTTCTGAATGCATACATAGCATTCATAGAAACAGGTGTGTATAATAATATGTGTCATAATAATAATGTTTCATTTAGATAAGTTGAGACTAGTCCAGAAAACTAGATTAGGATATTTCAGGATGCCACAAAAAAGATTAGGTCAGATATGTAACAGACCAAAACCATGTCTATTATCAAACATTTGTGATGCAATACATAAATAGCACCTGTAATAAATGCCTACTAACTATTTATTCATAATTTTATTATTATTATTAGTAGTAGTAGTATAAGCAGTAGTAGTAGTATAAGCAGTAGTAGTAGTAATAGTAGTTCCATTTTGGGGCTTCTAATATAACTTTTATCTGAAAATAATGTTGGATTATGAAATAAATAATAGAACCTATAGTAGCATAAATTGTGGAATAGTGTTTATTTATAATTCACATTCCTATTTACTATTATTTTCCCACACATTATTTTTACAGAGATAAAAGTCTTGGGTGACTTTTGCCATTTTTTTTCTGTTTTAAACAGAATGCAAATATTAAAAGTTATCAATATCAAAATTGATGTCTGTGTTTTATTTGGGTAGAAAATAAATATATATGCAACTCCTCTCAGCATGCAGTGCACAATAGAGAACACAAAGGTACCGGAGTGGAGCTTCTTTAAAAGGTATTTTTATCCCGCCTACACACAGTGGCTTTCACACAAAGCCTCCCATCCGTCAGTTTACAGCCCCATAGGCCCATAAATATATTCCAGTCTAATTCTGCACTTAATTATGTTCAGCTGATAAAAGGAATGATTTACTCCAGCTCTATGTTCAAATAAACAATGATATTCATCAGGTGGATACTTAGAAACATCAAGAAAGAACAAGAGTTCCATTACACACACTTGCTGACATTCAGCTGGCAGCAGGTGTGGACTGATGAATCATTTTTCTCACATTTAACCCACCCTCCTTTCTGTCCTTTCTCTGAAACAGACATGTGCCAAGGTAAACTTGGGAGCAAAGAGACACAGATGCATTCAAGAGCAAAAGACATGAAGACAATCCCGCAAGGATAAATGTTGCCAGCTGCAGAATGATAATGTAGAAAAGTGTGGCATGAGATGGTGCCTTTATCTCCCTTCTCGAATAAATCATACTCCATCTTTCCCTTTTGTCAGGGTGACTGTTAGGTAACACCATGATGGAGAATGTTTTCACAGCATTCAAGGGAAGGGTGACAGGTGCGATACAGCATCAGCACAGACACTGCAGAGTTTGAGGTTTCAGAATGCAAATTTAAACTTCCAAAATCAGGTGTAGTAGTATGACTGTCAACAGTTAAACGTGGCCATATTCGACAAGGATTACTTTTGTACCTAGAGGTACTGATAGATGTTTAATGGGATAATTTGTAAATATGATTGTGAGCAACCCTGCAGTATCTCTCACTGACACCAACGGCCACCAGTACCCTGGAGTGACAAAGAATGTCAGAACATATGCATTAAAAGTTTTAATAGATTTCCCGAATATATTTAGACTTTTGACTTTGGGTCACAAACTCGATTTCGGATAATTCTCTAAGTGAAAATTAGTAGTATTTCATGATGATTTCAGGATATCAGTTTACTCTATATCTAAACCAGCCTTTAAAGAGCAAGCCAGTATATTCTATTGCATCCGGTGTAAAACATTTGCCAAGTAAAATATTCAAATTAATCAATGTTACTACAAGAATTCTACTGTTTGCCGAAGACGACAAAGAAGGAAGCGTGTGAGGAGACAGAGAGAGAACGGGGTGGTTATGAAGGAAGACGATGAGTTGTAGTTAGAAATTGAAAGTGTAAAAGTGAATGCTGTCAGTGGCTATGCACCACAAGTTGGATGTGAGTTGGAGGAGAAAGAGAGATTATGGAGGGAGCTAGATGAAGTGGCACAGAGCATTCCCAGAAAAAAGAAAGTGGTGATTGGTGCAGATTTCAATGGGCATGTTGGTGAGGTAAACAAAGGAGACGAGGAGGTGATGGGCAAGATTAGTGTTAAGGATAGGAACCTAGAAGGACAAATGGTGGTGGATTTTGAAAAGACACATATGGTAAACACATATTTCCAAAAGAAAAAAGAAGCACAGGGTGACCTACAAAAGTGGTCACCTACATCCTGTGTAGACAAGGTTGCTTAAAAGAAATTGAAGACTGTAAAGTAGCAGGGAAGAGTGTAGCTAGACAACATCGGATAGTGGTTTGCAGGATGGTGGTTAGGAAGAGAAAGAGAAATGTAGAGAAAAAATGTGCAACATGTCCGGGTGATTAAGGATATAAATTTAAATGTACTGACAGGTGAAGAGAGGGTAAGACAAAGATGAAAGGAGTATTTTAAGGAGCTAATGAATGGAGAGAATCACAGGAAAAGAAGATTTGTAGGCATAGAAAATGTGGAACAGGAAGAAGCAAAGATTGGCAAGGATTAAGTAAGGAAAACTTTGAACAAGATGAAGAAGGAAAACGCAGTCAGACCTGATGACATACTGGTAGAGGTATGGTAGAGGTATATAGTAGCAATGTTTTTGACTAGACTATTTAATGAGATTTTTGAGAGTGAAATAATGCCTGAGGAATGGAGGGAAAGTGTACCACCCAATGAAGATTTGGGAGAGAGTTGTGGAAGCTAGACCTAGACAAGCAGAGACTATTTGTGAGCAGCAGTATGGTTTCATGCCAAGAAAGAGCACCACAGATGCGAATTTTGCTTTGAGAATGCTGATGGAAAAGTATAGAGAAGGTCAGAAAGAGTCCTAGTCCTAAATTTATTTGCATGTTCATTGATTTGTCTTTATCATTATATTATAAAGTTAAAAGAATCAAGGGTTACCAAAGACAAATAAGATAGAATCGAATCAATTATAACTTCTTTATTATTAAAAGAGAAATATTTATTCACAACAAATATATTTCTTGTTACCAGGCTTTGTAAAAGTGTCCTGTGGTGTGTAAAATTGTACTGGGCTTTGTAAATGTGAAGAGGGCTTTGTAAAAGTGTACCATGCTTTGTAAAAGTGTAGTGGGCTTTGTAATAATGTACAGGGTTTTGTAAAAGTGTTCTAGGCTTTGTAAAAGTGTGCACACCCTGGCCACCACAGATTATACTGTAATTTTTCTTACAGTTTTGTATAAGTGCGCTTCTTCAAAAATGCTTTCAGGTCGATAGTAACGGCTCATTGACACCCAAGCAAAATATAAATATAATGATGTATGGAAAGAATTGAAGTGTTCAGAACATAATACTTATGATTCATAAATAACATAAAATTCATGAAATTTATGTAATTCTGCAATTACAGAAAAAGAAAATAAAATAGACTTTATTTATACAGGGCAGCACATTATTGCAGTGGGTAGGTCATAAGGAAATTCCTGGGTTCAATCTCCTCGTGTTCATGTTAATGTGCTTCCACAGTCCAAAAACACACATGCTATGTGAACTGAAGATGAAATTGTCCATGACTTGCATACTGTGTATATAATGTAGTGTATGAATGTAGTGCAAATATAACCTTGTGCATGAATGCAAATTTGGGACTGGTGTGAATTTTGTTTGGTCTGAGGCTGAGCAGGCATTCGCATTGCTTATTTATTGCGTTTTACCCCTAGAGGACGTAATAAAATCCGGCTTGTCCGTCCTTTAACTTCCTTTTGTGATTTGGAACTCTACTTGCTGGTAATTAAACTTTGATATTTTCTGATTGGCAGTTTCTTCTTGTGGTGTAGGGGTAAGGTATGATATTGTTGTAAGATGGAGTTTAGTATTCTGTACAAGCTTTGAGTAGTTGTCGTAAAGCTGATTTATTTTTAATTGCAGATTTTAATTAAATTTCTGTGTCCAAGTCAGCTAGGAAAGAGATAATTAGGAAGGTGCTTCAGGAGGGGTTAAGAGCTTCCGGTATTTTATCTAGTGAAGTTGCTAATCCAGAGATCGGCATAGATACTTCTGATATAGGTCCTATCTTACATCCTCTGGTTGGTGTTAGTAATGAAGATCTTAAGTTAGCTATTAAGTGGAAAGAGCTTGATCTTCAGGTTAAATGCCAGGCGCATGAGACTCAGCTCTTGCGTGTTACGCAGTATGAATTGGAGAGTAGAGAAATGCGTAGAGCTGGTGTTGTGTCTCCTATACCTGGTGTTGTCTCGTCCCCACATGTGTCAAACCCTGTAGTGGCATCAGATGTTTCCTCACCTAGGTTACCTTCAGTAGAAAGTGCTAGAGATTTTGATATTAGTAAGCAGATTCGATTGGTTCCCATGTTTAGAGAAACAGAAGTTGATTCGTATTTTGGTGCTTTTGAGCGTATAGCTAGTGCTTTGCGCTGACCAAGGGAGATTTGGCCGCTGTTACTTTAGTGCAGGCTAGTTGGGAAAGCTCAACAAGTTTGTTCGGCATTATCTCTTGAGGATAGTTTAAATTATGATGTGTTAAAGAGTGCAGTTTTAAGGGCATATGAGTTAGTGCCTGAGGCTTATCGTCAGAGATTTCGTTCACATGTGAAAACTGCCAATCAGACATTTACAGAGTTTGCTCGTGAAAATCTAATCTTTTTGATAAATGGATTCAGTCCAGTAAGGTGACAAATTTTGGCAGCTTCGTGAACTCATGTTATTCGAGGATTTCAAAAATTCATTGTTAAATATAATTGTGGTTCATTTAAATGAAAACAAAAGGACTCCTCTGTAGCACAAGCTGCCGTGTGTAGCGATGAATTTGTTTTAACCCACAAGGGAAGTTTTGTTTCATCTCCTGGATAAATTTAGTCCAGAGAGATGAGTACCGCAAGTAAAAATTGCTAGTGTGTCTTCTCGGCCTGAAAATCGTAGATGTTTTTATTGCTGTGAGCTTGGTCATCTAATTGCGGATTGTCCAGTGTTAAAAAAGAAAGCTCGTCCTTTTAAAGCGCCTAGCTCAAAAGGGGTTGGTTTTGTTCAGGTCACTGGTGATTCTGTTGCAGATAGACAGGCTGTTGATTCTGTGTATGAGCCATTTATTTTAGAGGGCTCAGTGTCGA
Organism: Aspidoras spilotus; assembly: GCA_028565295.1. NCBI lineage: Eukaryota > Metazoa > Chordata > Actinopteri > Siluriformes > Callichthyidae > Aspidoras > Aspidoras spilotus. The sequence goes on along the minus strand of JAOUQV010000007.1, from coordinate 4,399,285 downwards.
TGACTGGACAGGAGGGAGATCAGGTCCCAGTAACCATTTTGCAGGACACTGGAGCAGCACAATACTTTGTTCGTGAAGACGTATTGCCATTATCTGACAAAACATATCGTGGTGCAGATGTGTTGATTCAGGGTATTGAGCTGGGTATAGTAAAAGCTCCGCTTCATCATGTGCATATTCAGTCTAGGTTAGTGGCTGATTTTGCTAAAGTTGCTGTTCGTTCTTAGCTGCCTGTAAAATGGATTGATTTTATACTAGGTAATGACTTAGCTGGTGGAAAAGTGTTGCCTTGTCCGGAGGTGATTAGCGACCCTATGTCTGAATCATGGGTTCCAAAACAGAAAGTGGTGGATATAGCTTTAGAATTTCCATCTGCTTTTTCTGCTTGTGTAGTAACCCGCGCACAGTCAGAAGATAGTGGTGTTACATCTTGTGTGTGTTTGGGTTTGTTTTTTCTTTTGTTGAAGGTCTGTTGTCTGGTTGTCTCTTTGTGGCCCTGCCCAAATGCTGCTCCTATTGGCTGAATCCGGTGGCGGGAAAAATGGAAGAGATCCTTTGTCTAGAAAAGGAGAGTTGCTTTTGGGCCTTTCTACAGTGGGATGCCTGCTAGTCCAGACCTATCGTTTGTCCTTGTTATTGCATCTAGTTTAAAGTAGTTTCTGTGTTCAGGGTTGTAGGGCTGATCTGCCTTTTTGTTTGAACATTTTTGCCTTTGTTTTTTGAAGAGAAGGCGGGTTATGTTTTTGTATTTTTTTTTCTTTTTGTTTATTAGGTCATATTAGCTATGCTTAGTTTTTGGTTGTTTGTTTGTTATTTTTGCCTGGGGTCACTCTGAAGGTTTTTAACCCTGTGTTTTCTTTAATGAACCTAAACCTGTAACTAGCAAACCAATACATTATGTGGCAATACATTAGAAAATGATTCATTTTGCTCTTTGTTGTGAATTTTGTTTGGTCTGAGGCTGAGCAGGCATTCGCATTGCTTATTTATTGCGTCTTACCCCTAGAGGACGTAATAAAGAACTGGATGGTACTGAAATGTATTTTGTCAATTGTACCATGAGTTATATGGCTGCCCATTGCAGCATGCATTAAAGTGGTAACTGCTCCAAATCTTTTTTTTAGTCCCAATGCACACTCTAATTTGCACATCACCACCGAGCTGCTCTCACCATTCAAATACTGCCAGAGGCAGCTTTTGTTTTTCTTACTTTTCACCCAAATTATGTCAACAATGCCATAAACATATTTATTTGTAATGGTTATGCATGTATATATATATATATTTGTCTCCACTGTCACCAGAACTTAATAAAATAGAGACGTTGTGGAATTGAAGATTCATCACATGTATGTGAGCCCATCAAATATTTGAAGATATTCTAGCACTTTGTTGAACCTATTTCTACAGGGTGTGCCATTTATATATATATATCCATATCCTGTATGTATCCATATAAATGGATTAGATGTACAGGGGTTGGACAATGAAACTAAACACCTGGTTTTAGACCACAATAATTTATTAGTATTGTGTAGGGCCTCCTTTTGCGGCCAATACAGCGTCAATTCGTCTTGGGAATGACATACAAGTCTTGCACAGTGGTCAGAGGGCTTTTAAGCCATTCTTCTTGCAGGATACTGGCCAGGTCACTACGTGGTGCTGGTGGAGGAAAACCTTTCCTGACTTGCTCCTCCAAAACACCCCAAAGTGGCTCATGATACATCATAAAGGCTTGCTGTCTTGGTCACAAACGAACCAGCAAGACGTGTACCAACAATTTGTCCTCTTTTGAACTCTGGTATGTCACCCATAATGTTGTGTGCATTGCAAT
>JAOUQV010000007.1:4337878-4350084 GCA_028565295.1 Aspidoras spilotus | reverse complement strand
CGTCATTAAATTAGAAAAGAGCACTTGAATTGTTCTCACTGTTCAGACATCAGCTTAGCTTTAAAATGTTCCGTGTGCTAATAAAACTTGGGGAAATTTAAAACAGAGCAGCTTTTACCAAATTAACCAGTGATTAATTTAACACTGATTTAAGTGAGTAAAGTGATGTGCCAAGTTAAATAGCTTGTGTTTAAATGGTCAGAGTGTTTGGTATTAATTAAAGTAGATAATACTGGAGAGACTGAAGTGAATGAGGTTAATCAAGTGATTATACATTCGTCATCATATAGTAAATTATTCCAGAATGTCCTTTATTAGATGTTCATAAGTAAAATTGATTATACATGTAATTGAGCAGTGATTTGTTTCTTTGACTGCTATGAATATTTATAAAATACATGCAAAATATTATATAGGTGCATTATTAAATTATTTTCTGTTACAAATACATTTGATGGTCCAATTAACGCTCACGTCAAAATTGGCTCACATAAGATACTGACCCTTACATTGCACAGCAGAAGACAACATTTACCTGCTATAATGAAATGGAACAACTTTACCGGCTGTGACCATGGACAGATAGTTGGCGCTCGTAGGTATCGTTCCAATGTTTCAGCAACATCTCAACGGTTCCCATATTTCAGTATTGCAGTGTAGGAAGAATGAAGAAATCATCAAAACCATCAAAAAAGAATGAAGTTGAATCTAATCTTATCTAAAACACATATGACTGAGTTTGAGTCAACTGGAAGAGGTGAGTCAATAGGCCTTAGTTGACTTGCATATGGAGGATATCTGCCACCTTGTGGAGTCTGCTCCCTGGCATCTGAGTCCAGTGATTCTAATAACATATAAAGAGTGAGGAGGTGCAGTGGGTGTTCACGCAGGTTGTCCCCTGCATTCCAAAGCATGGTAATGGTAAGTGAATTAGTGTTTCTGATGTGGCCCTTAGTTGTGAATGTATGTTTGTGTGCCCTATGATGGAGTGGCACCCTGTATAGTGTAGTTCAAGTTATTGCGACCATAATTGCGAGGTGGGCACCAGCTGGCCAGTGACCCTGTGTGGATTAAGCAGAAGATAATGAATGAATATAAATAGAGTCATTTTTTTTGGTAAATAAATTTGATATTATACAATGATTGACAGATGGGCAGGATATGTGCTTGTCAGTAAGCAGTGATGAAGACATAATATTTTTTAGTCACTATTATAAGCTGTATACAGTTTTTATAGTTATTAGTTGACAAATTTTATGGCATAACTGTCTGGATTTTTATTAAACACTACAATGCATCTTTCATGCATCTGCATGTAAAACCTCTCCCATGTAATTTACAGACACAACTGAGACAATCTGCTTTCCTGAAAGCATATTTAAAGCCCAGTCTAGTTAGAGTGCCTCATGGGTCAACTTCACCATTCAGACTGCCATGCTCACATGTTTCATTACTGCTTATGGACTTTGATATGATTTTGGGCCTATATAAGCGACTGTAGTTACTATAACATTGTTTTGACTATTTTGGTCTTAGCCTTGCTAGCGCTACATACTTACTTTATGTTTTTTGTTTACTGATTGCCTGCTGTTTTCTCTTGCTTTGATACTTTGTTTTGTGTTTATGTTTACCTTTGGTTTACCATTTTTAGTTTCTCCCAACACTCTGTGCTGTCTTATGTTTTTGTGTGCACTAAAATAAAAGACACTTGTCTCCATATCTGTGTGTGGAGGTCATTACAGCAACTAAGCATTTTCAGTGACTATAAATTCAGATATAAAACTTACTAGTTGTATTTATTTGTAAATATGGACAACTTGGTATTGTCAGCGGTTTTGTGTATTGCTTATTCTCCACAATTCCTTTTTATATACAAAGTTATTTAAGTGGTCCAGCACATTTCTATTTAATACTCATTTGTCAATGAATTTATAATCTAGCTTTCAAACTGTTGCTTTAAAGATGACAGATTAACCAATAACAAGTATAAACATAACACAGTGGTACCTCGAGATATGAACTGCTCCACATAAGAGTTTTTTGAGACACAAGCCGTGGCACGAGCAAAATTTCTGCTCTAGATACTAGCTCATTTCCAAGCTACGAACCAAGCTTCGGGACGCCACAAATAGCTGGCACGTCGGTGCTCGGCCTCAGAATCCTCTTGCATACCTCATCTCGTTATTATCACATGTTATCGCGCAACAGGTAAAAGCAAAAATTTTTGAGTAGAATTATGCATAAAAGGGCTGTAAGTAAAGGTGCCGAAGGTGTAGTCAAAAAGACAAAAACAGATGATTAGTACAGGTGCATCTTAATAAATTATATCATCAAAAAGTTAATTTATTTCAGTAATTCAATGCAAACAATGAAATGCATACATTATATAGATTTATTACAAACACAGTGATCTAGTTCAAGTGTTTAATCTGTTAATGTTGATGATTATGTTTTATAGTCAATGAAAACCCAAAACCATTATCTCAGAAAATTTAAATATATAACACGAAACACCTGTAAAGTCTTCCTAAGTTTAAAATGGTCCCTTAGTCTGGGTTAGTAGGTTACACAATCATGGGGAAGGCATCGGCAGTCATTGACAAACTCTAAAGGAAGTTATGCCACAAACGTAAATGCTAAAAAAGCTGGCTGTTTACAGAGTGCTGTATCCAAGCATATTAGTGGAAAGTTAAGTGAAAGGGAAAAAGTGTGGTAGAAAAAGCTGCACAAGAAACCGGCATAACCCCAGCCTTGAAAGGGTAGTCAAAAAAAGGCTATTGAAACATTTGGGGGAGATTCACAAGGAGTGGACTGCTGCTAAAGTCAGTTCTTCAAGAGCCACCACACACACAGACGTATCCAGAACATATCTATCGTAACGTATCTACAACTGTCTCATTCCTTGTATCAAGCCACTTATGAGCAAGAAACAACGCCATGGAGCATCTTACCTGGGCCAAGGATAAAAAGAACTGGACTGTTGCTCATTGGTGAGAAAGTACAACTGAAGTTTTGTTTAAAGTGTAAGAAGGTGCTGTTTTAGTTTACTCGTATGTATTTATGGTTTGCATTGTGCCAGTATCCCTTCTTCCGTCCCTCTCTCCTCAGCCGCGCTCCGTAAGCAGCGCTCAACTGTTGCCAAGGCAAGATTACAGTATATCATATTTTATACATTTAATTACTTTTTTATACATTTTTCTTTTATTTTTTTATATTTCCTGCATGTATAATTGTCTTTTTCATAATTAAAAACATGTATTTTTTCATAATTTAGATTTTTTTGAAGACTTGTCAGAGGGCTGGAACAGATTAAATCTATTTCCATTATTTTAAATAGGAAAAATTTGTTGGAGATACCAGCTGCTCTACTTACGAGCAAGGCTCTGGAACAAATAAAACTTGCATCTTGAGGTACCAATGTAATTACTTGCAGACTTTTCTATTTGTCAGACAAACATGCCATATAATGATTGTTTATACACATAACTTTCATTGCTGCTTATATACTGTATATGTCTGTATATAGTTTTAATCGTGTCTTTGATCATATGCAGGACACTGCTAATCCATAAACGTATATCACAGTTCTCTAAAGGACATGCATGATATGCTGTCTTTTTTTTGTGTACTTTTAGTGTACTTTCATTTGTGAAAAATACAAGTGAAAAATAGCAGTAAGGATGCTTTTGAAAGCATATCGAACAGTATGCAGCTTGCCCTTACCGTCTAAGCTGCAGTTCAAAGCGTGGTGGAGAGGGAGGCAAACAGTAATAATGCTCCCAATGGAAGCAAGAGGAGATATTCTTGCTAGAAATAGTATTAGATACACACCTTTACACACAGCATGTCTGCTGCTTCAGAGTAACATCTTTATTTACAATGATGTGTCAAATGGGAAAAAGCAGACATTTCCTTTTCAAAGGCTTAGTAGAATGAAATAGCTTCTACCACTTATACACAGAAGTCAATGACATTAAAGGTGGCTCTGTATCTACAACAGAGATGCTGTATACTGTAAGTAAAACAGATCTCAGTTGGAAAAGCTTTCATTGTTTCATATGTTCATAATGAAAACAAATATATTAATAATTATAATTATATCACTTTATAAATTGCAACCCCAAATCAAATCTAACATGTTTGTTTTGTTTTATTGGTTTATTAACATTCTCTTCATCGATAGCCATGTTGACATTAATAGAAATGTTGACGACAGGAACAAGGTTATATTCATACATACATTTACGCTCAAATTCTATACATACACAAGTCAGTGACAATTTAAGCATTTACAATTCACCTAACATTTATGTCTTTTGACTGTGGGAGGAAACCGGAGCACCCGGAGTAAGCCCACGCAAACACAGACAGAACATGCAAACAGGGATAACATGCAAACTCCAGACAGAAATCATCAGGTCGCCCCATCTGGGGATCGGACAGGAGTTCTTTTGATGTAAGGCCTTTGCACTATCCACTGCATCATCTTGCTACCCAGGGTCATTGTGTAAAACATAAAAACAGATTTCACATCTTTGGCCACTAGAGGCCACCTGAAACTATGTAAGCGACTCAACAATGTGAGTAGACTCTGCAGGAGCACTAGTCCTAATTGGTATAACTAACACTAATTAAGGACTGCAGTAGTCTGATTTCTCCTTTAGGTATTTAACCTCATTGTGCAGAAGGAAATTTCAAGCGATTTTACTACTTTATTTTAACATTAGATATCTATAGTTCTACATATTCCACAATGATTATTAATGGCTTAAATTAAAGTAAACACCTGGGACCAAATGTTTCATTTTATCATTTAGCTTGAATGTGTTAGCATTATGTACATAAAAAGTGATGAACACAAAGACTCACCTTTAATTTTGTCTGCATGTATGCAGGAAATTAATAAATCAGCAATGGCATACAGTTCCTGATTCACTAAGGTCTTAACTAACTACAAAATGTGGAGTAAATATATAATTGTATTTAGGAAATACAGTATGCATCAATTTGCCTGCCCCACCAAATATTTCCTGTGACTTTAAGTAATGTGTATTATTTATGTAGTACTTTTATTTTCATAATTTCTCACAGAATAGACAAATATAAGTCATTTACTGGCTAATAAAATGATTAGGGTGGAGTGGGGGTGCTATCAAATCCCGCCTCCATACTGGGGTTTTCCATGTATCCACATTCGTTAGAATGAGTACTATTGGTTTGAACAGTTGTCAATCACTTTCAGAAAGCAGATCTAAAACTGTTAGCTTATTTTATTAGATAGTCTTCTAGTGACCTGCATCTCCATACATGCCCTGTCCAAATTGTGTTGCTATTTTAACATTAAATAATTCATTGGTGACCAAAATTGCATATTAAGCTTATTAAGGACATGCTAATCTTTATTCACACAAGGTAGGATTCTACGTTGTTTTATAAGTTTTATTAGACAATAAATAAATTTTCGGTGACAAGTTCTGAAGTAAGTATGCACTGTAAACATTTAAAGAGCCATTATTTCGAGCATGACAGCAGAATGTAAACACTCGCTAAAAAAATAGCGGCGTGGCATATGATATAAACATAAAGTGAACTGTTGCATGAAGAAAGGTGAAAATAGTCATGAACAAAGTTAAACTAACCAGAAAACAATTGAGCACAAATCCATGTGAGCCATGTGAGCCATGTGCACAAATCATCCTAGGCATGGTAACCAGAGAGGGCGCTTCTGAACAAAGGGAAAAAGTTGATCTGGAGTAGGGATCAACTGTTGAGAAACTGAAGTTGTACATCAAGCAAGAATGGGAAAGAATTACACCTACAAAGCTTCAACAATTAGTGTCCTCAGTTCCAAAACACTTACTGAGCATTTTTAAAAGAAAAGGTGCACAACATTTAATTTATTCATACATTCACTTATTATCTTCCGCTTAATCCACATGCAGTCGCAGGTCAACTGGTGCCCACCCAGAAACTCTAGGCACAGAGGCAGGACCAACCCTAGACAGAGTGCCTCTCCATCATAGGGCACACCCACACACAGTCAGACACACATTCCCAGACTAAGGGCCAATTTAGAAACATTAATTAACCTAACACGTATGAAACTGGAGTACCCAAAGAAAAAACATGTGAACAACACAAATTTCCCAGACTGACCCACCTGGGCATCCAAACTGGGTCCTTCTTGCCGTGTGGCAACAGCACTGGAAAATTCTATGACATTTTTGAAGAATAACTTTAAGTTGATCCAATCCAAGACTAAACTGTGTATCATTGCCTGGCACAAATAATGTCGTCTGACATCTGTAACTGCGTTTAATCGCCTACACACTCGGCTACAGCCTGCAGTGGTGCCCACTCTCTGATGTCTGAGCAATATTCGAGATATGGGTCCATACTGCTGATACACACAGACATATTAACACATGCAAAATCCTCAGTGCACAGAGCTCAAGCTGTTGAGAACTGATACAGAGAGGAGAGAGTTAGGGGAGATGGGGGTCTCATGAGCTGTGCTGCACTCCTATTTGCATTTCATGTCCAATCAGCACTCAGGGCTGTCAGCCATTCTATTGAGCTTCTTGGCAGCCATTCATTCCAAACACACATTACTGTCTCAGCTGACATCAAAGTACGCAGCCTTTTAGAAAGAAAACATATCATGACAATTGACAATTTCACAATGTGTTACACCATTACTGGACAAGCAATTATGCAATTTTTTCTAGTCTTATAAAAAGCTCTTGAATACACACACTTTCAAGTCAAGGACTTTCAACTTAGAATACAACACATCCTGCATGGACTTATTTTCCATTACCTTCTCTGTCCAAGAATAAATTGAACAGTCTTGCAGTGGCTTATATTGACTGCACACTTGTGCTGCACTTCTACCAATTTCCAACTTAGTAAACTGCAATAGAAAAGTAAACTTCATTGTGATCAGCCTCAGAATAATGGGAAAAAAGTAAAGAAAAACTAAAAATCCATTTTTCAGAAATACAGTTGGTGTGCTCGGTTTGTCTAATGACCATATACATAATTTTTAGAAAATGCCTTTACAGCATTTTGCAGAGACTCTATTTAAGTTAAACTTACATGAGTAATATGTTAATAAAAGTGGCATACATATACCAACCAAAAAACATCTTCCAGTGCCTTCCCCGCAATTCTGGGCAGAAACATCCATATAGAAAGTGCACAACACACACACACACACATTCAGACACACATTACCACACTAATGGTCACTTTACAATCTAATTAACGAAATGCATGTCTTTGGAATGCTGTAATGGAACAGCACTACTCACTGTGCCATCCTGCCACCACTCACAAACTTTAATACATTAATACCCAGCCCATTTTTTCAGCTAATTCAAAGCACAGTCTTAAACACTCAAATATTCAGAATCACAGGTAGACAAGCTCACTGTATCCAAATATCTCCACCTGTGCAAATTTATCAATACATGGCTTGAGAATTACCCCTGTGAAGGTCGTTTTTTCTATTTCTCATAAACCCTGCAGATATGCCAGCATTACAGATGTCTAAACTTACATCAGAACACGAAACCATCAGACATCACTGCATCAGCTACAAACCTCAGAGGCAGAAGAACTGAGTGGATTTAATATATTTTTTATTTCAGCATCCTAGCTTCATCTGTGCTTCATGTGTGCTAAACATTTACTGATTGCTAATACAATTTGGGATGTTGCTAGAAGAATAAACTTGGGTACTTACAAATTTTATAGCAATCTCTTATTTTACTTTATCTAAGTAAATCAGTTCATGTAAGCGTAATATTGATTGACACATTCATGCTGGTGATTAATCACAAAACTATTTTTAGTGATTGTAATTAATAATATGAATAATTAATTGTAATTACTTATTGTAGTGCATGCAACGTGAAAATTAGGTATCTTGGTATTCATTGAATACGTGTAAATATAAACATACTGAAAATGTATAATAATAAGTTCAGATTTATTTTCATTTGTTAGTTATATGGCCGTTATCTTTTTCCATTTGCTCAGTGCGAGATTATATTTGACTATAAAGAGAGCTGTGTCTATTGCAGCAAATATCTGTCCTTTATGCCACAGCTATAATCCTCACCAACTAACCACATCAGCTATTGATTCTTGGTTCTACCCCATTACACCAACTACTTACAAAAGTTTATTTATTGCTCATCACAAGTATGTCAGAGCTTTAACTCCTGCAATGTGTATAACCATATACCTGATGGCCGAAATGCAGGAGAGAATGTCCTATCACCTTGAAACAAGTTCGTAATTAAAGTCATAACAGGTGTTGATGCTTCAGTGGAATGGATAAAAAGTTTTCTTTTTAAGAATCAGCATTACTGTCAAAATGAACTTTATTGATTCAATTCCAAAAAAAAATATTTCTGAAGAAAAAATATATTGTGAAATTGGCAACAGGGGATACCATGAAACTAGCTTTCGATGAATAGAACCACTGCCTGGAGAGCAATGATTTCACAGTTATATTAACCAGATAAATTTAATACCTGATTCTAGAGTGTTCATGTTAAAAGCAACTATATAGTCGGCAATTTATATGGATACATACATATGTATCCATATAAATGGCCCACCCTGTACACTTATTTGCCTTTTTTGAAAACAATTTAACCGCTCATTCAAGAGAATTTCAAGTTCTAAAAATTGTGATTAGGAGACCCAGTCAAGTCCTGATAGTTTGTGTCAGCACATGCCATGTACCGTGTACAAATGAGTTTGCAACAAAGATTGGCCACCCCAATATGAATAGACAGGTTAAATTAATGGGAAGCCCCATCAAAATTGCTAGAACTGACTAAGCTTTTTGGATAAGAGGTGAAATTGCTTTCAACTAAAATACTTTACATGGATTACCTACACAGATGTTTTCAGTGCGTGATTAATAACCAAGCATCTCTTTTAAATGTGATGGCTATGCCCTGGATGAAAAGATGTGCTTGCACAATAGCTACAGTTTATTTTGCAGAACAGATCAAGGCTTCCTGTTTCTCTATGTTTCCTTATGTTATGTCCATAATAGTGCAAAACTACAACAACCACAATACGCAAGGACTGAGGTTTCTGACATTTCTTTTTATAAGAATATAAGATTTTGGGTATCAAGATACACAGATATCTTTCAAGGTGAAATAAGGAGTCAGTTAGTAGATGTTGCTTGTTTAGTTTGTCTACTGCTATGCCCACAGCAGTGAAAAAGTTTAGTTCTATGTAGTTGATGCCCAACTTTCAGGTAATTCTTTGTTTTGTCTACCATCTGTTGCGTCATCAACTTGGCACAACACCTAATATGAAATAAAATGTCTATCATGCTAGCATAACTCAGGGATTTATAAGTATCTAGCCTTAAGAGAACACATTTTATCTGGAATATTTCAGAAAAAATATTTGCTATTACAGATGGCAGGTATTTAAAAGATGCATGTGCCACCTTTCTAAAAGCATAACTAGAAATACTTCCACCCACTCCATTTAGCCTAGAACCGAAGTAGAGCTTTTAAATCAAAGAATAACACTTACAGTATGTTAAAGTAAACCACTTTATACAACCTTGACCTATTTCATGTCTTTCTCTTGGCTTGCAGCCTCTTGAAGTGAGAGAGGGAGAGACTAAAGGCAAATGATGTTCAATTTTAAAGAAAAAGTGTGGGCCAGATCTGCACAGGAACAATAAACAAAGTCAATTCAAGGTGAGGAAGAGGTGAGTCAAATTACACATCACCTCGGCTGTGGACTGCTATAGCCCAGATGCTATCTAGAAAAGAAATGCACCATAAATCTGACTGTATGCTTTTGCGCTCTCTCTCTCTCTCTCTCTCTCTCTCTCTCTCTGATTTTCATTTTCCTGTGATCATTTCTAAAATGATCCATATAAATTATTGATTTAACTTGGATCAGGTCCACAGTTCCCTCGTTATTCGTACGCCTTTCATTAATCACATAATTTCCGATGTATGACAGTACAAGCTGTTCCTTTTTCCCCCCACACACAGACATACACTAAACTGATATGATCACAATGACGTCATTACAATTTTATTACCAAAATACTGAATAAGACTGTCCAATAGGTGGCAACATTTTGCAATTCAATCATCACTTTAAATAAACTTATATGGTAAATACAACTACACTGCTAATACAGTTTGCTAATACAGGAAATAACGTCCCTTTCTACAAACTGTCAACAAAACACTCATTCTATAATTAAATCTCAGAATGATGAAATCCTGATAATCTGGATGAAAGGCAAATCTGATGTATTCATATGTCAGCAAAAACATTCAAACTTATAAATCTTCATGCAAATTGGATATTGAATTTCTCTGTGATTGCAACAGATAATGGACAAATATTTGATACATGATGGTGTAGTAGCATTTGGCCACGATATGTTTTCCAGCCAATATTCCACTTTTAGTGTATACATTTCAATATCTATTTCTTTTATCTTTACATGCACTCTTCATTCACTAATTACAAATTGTTCTTTTAAAACAAAAGATTGCAAACCTTAATTCCTTAGTATCTAACTAATCTCCTGACATTTCATAATTCTCTGAGTCCCTGTGCACCATACATTGACATTGAGGGTTCTTATCAATAGTAGGAATATCTAAATCCCTAGTGGACTTTAGAACACCTCCCTAACATTGGTCAGGATTCAGGTACATTCTCATTCATTGATAAATACCAGCCAAAGTAAGGGTGAAATCATTTCTTAGACTTTGGTGGGGTGTTTGTTGGGTGTTTGACAAAAACTATAGTGTAGATATAAGATATAAATAAATTACAAATCTATTTCAAATATATTTAAATCCTCACTTTTATTTCTGGAAATAATGTCTAGTTTTAGTCTAAAACTTCTTACCATGATCTACTGATGTGATTATTATGTTTACGTTTTCACTGTACTTGCTGTAATTTTTTCACATGTGTATTGTTTAATGTCATTTTCAGCATCAGTGGCCATTTCAGAACATGAACAATTCTGAGGATAACTGGAGCACCTTCAGACACCCACACAAGCACATGGAGAACATGCAAACTCCAAATCAGAAATTTCCAGCATTAACTCACCCCAGGATCGAATCATTCTTGCAGTAAGACAACGGCACAACCCACTGCGCCATAGGGCTGCCACATTCTTGCAGGTAATATTGATTTATTACTGCAATATACAGTATCTCAGTTCAAATTATGGGTCTTGTAAAGTAGTCCGATGAGCAGCTTCATAATTCCAGCTACACACCTGTAATACACACCTGCGACTTACCTGTAATAATTGTACTGATTATATAATTTATTTGTTCAGTGTCATCAAAGTAACCTAGGATACACGCTTTTGGAATGTGAGAGGAAACCGGAGCACTGAAAGTAAACCCATGTGGAAATGCAAAGACCACACACAACACCCAGGCTTCACTACCCTGGAATCAGATTCCAACCCAGTGGGCCTCCATCTGTGTATTCAATTCATTGTGTGCTCATTGTGGTACAAACCCGATTTCAAAAAAGCTGAGAAAAAGTACAAATTTCAAATAAAAACGGAATGCAATAATTTAGAAATCTCAAAAACTGATATTGTATTCCCAATAAAACATAGACAACATATCCGATGTCAAAAGTGAGACAGTTTTTAATTTAATGCCAAATATTGGCTTATTTGGAATTTCGTGACAGCAACACATCTCAAAAAGGTTGGGACAGGGCAATAGGGGGCTTGAAAAGTTAAATGTACAAACAATTGCATCTTATTAAGTCAATTGGCAATAGGTAACATGACTGGGTATAAAAAGAGCATCTTGGATTGTCAGCAGCTCTCATAAGTAAAGATTGGAAGAGGATTAACAATCTTCCTAATTCTGCGCTGACAAGTAGTGATAGAAAGAATTTAGTTGTCACTAAATTTAAAATCACCTAATTTTTCTCTTTAAACTCTCTTTCTTTGCTCAGTTTAAACATTTGATATGACATCTACAGAGGTTAGACAACGAAACTGAAACACCTGTCATTTTAGTGTGGGAGGTTTCATGGCTAAATTGGACAAGCCTGGTGACCTTCTTCTTCTTCTCTTTCTTTCGGCCTCTCCCTTTTATCAGGGGTTGCCACAGCGTGTCAGTCTTTTCCATCTCACTCTGTCCCCTGCATCT
>JAOUQV010000007.1:4289284-4302769 GCA_028565295.1 Aspidoras spilotus | reverse complement strand
GGACAAACCTTATCGCAACACAGATGCTGTAGCACTGGTTAAAGTGGTTATTGACTTCCTGATGGCATCTGATCAGGTGTATTGTGTATTCTTGCTTGTGTTGCTTGACCTTACTGAAGCTTTTGATACCATTATCATACTATTATCCTTCACAGACTGGAAAACAAAATTAGAGTTAAGGGAACGGCTATCTCTAGTTTAGACATTAATTGTTTGAAGATTGTCAGTATGTAGATTTAAAATTGAGAAATTTAGAAGCTGTGTAATGTAAATTTGGTGTACCTCTAGATTCTTTCTTAGGCACACAACTTTTTTTTTCTTAGATATGCTGTCTCCAGGTAAAATTATTCAATACCTGGTATTAGTTTACACTGGTAAGTTGATGACACACAGCTGTATCGTATGATTCAGCAAAGCAGATCACTCTTGCACTCTCCTTTCAAGTCAGGAGTTGGAGTACGCGTTACTGAGAGCACTGAATCTAACGATGACACGAGCTGTAGGTTCAACTCAGGTTGCATGACGTCATCATCAGATGACATGCAAAGTTTGGAAACAAAAAGAGATGACAAGATACAAAAATGGGAAAACAAAAAGGCTTTTCTTAAGCATTTTTTGTCATATCTTCCGTTTTACGATGCACCAAATGTTTTCAATGAGTAAAAGTTCAGTGCCCGAACCCTTCTTCTACGCAGCCATGATGCAGTATGTAGTTTGACATTGTCATGTTGGGAAATGCAAGTTCATCTCTGAAAGAGACGTTGTCTGGATTGGAGCATATGTTGCTTTAGAACCTGGATATAGCTTTCAGCATTGATGATGTCCTTCCAGATGTGTAAGTTGCCTATGCCACACACACTAATGCAAACCTACACCATCAGAGATACAGGCTTCTGAACTGGGTGCTGATAACAACTTGGGTTGTCCTTGTCCTCTTTAGTCCTAATGACACGGTGCCCCTGATTTTCATAAAGAACTTAAAATATTTGTCTAACCACAGAACAGGTTTTCAATTTGAACAGTTTTTTTCTTTGATCTATAGTTTTAGCTGGCAATGGCGGATGGCATGATAATTTGTGTTCACAAATAATGTTCTCTGGAAATATTCCTAAACCCATTTTGTGATTTTCAATACAGAAGTATGTCATTCAGTGCCGTCTAAGGGCCCGAAGCTCAAGGGCACCCAGTATGGTTTACCGGCCTTGACCCTTAAGCACAGAGATTCTCTGAATCTTTTGATTATATGCACTTTGATGCACTGTAGATGATGATATGTTCAAATTCTTTGCAATTTTACACTCCTTTCTGATATCGTTCCATTATTTGTTGGCGCAGAATCAGGGGAAGTGGTAATCCTCTTCCCATCTTTACTTCTGAGAGCTGCTGCCACTTTAAGACGCTCTTTTTATACTCAGTTATGTTAATGTCCTATGGTCAATCGACCTAATGAGTTGCAATTGTTTGTACCTTTAACTTTTCAAGCATCTTATTGCCCCGTACCAACTTTTTTGAGATATGTTGCTGTCACGAAATTTCAAATGAGCCAATATTTGTCATGAAATTTCAAAATGTCTCACTTTTAACATTTGATTTGTTGTCTATGTTCTATTGGGAATACAATATCAGTTTTTGAGCTTTTTAAATTATTGCATTCTGTTTTTATACAAGCCGTGATGGTAACAGAACGTACACCCCAATTTATACCAGCATGGATCATGTGCAAGACAAATGTGTGCACCCTTGCACCTAAATTAGAACACAAATATGACAAATAAGAGAAACAGAACATAGTCCATGAGTCCAGGGCATACATTTAAAAGAAACTGCTTGCAGGTTCTTAGAATAATTAAGGTTTCAGCAAGCGGCAGATCTTTCTCTTACAAAGCCCCCCATTTATGGAACAGTCTTCCAATAAAAGAGCAGATCCAGTTGGTTATGGACACTAGAGTGTTGGAAAACTAAGACGTTTGGATGCTGTCTTACATGTGTTCCCTCTGGATCTCATTTTAAGTTATGCTGCTCTTGGGACTCTTAGTGGAATTTGTAATCATGCCCACATGCCATAATTATTAAATTACTCCCTTAAGTAAATATACCTAATCATTTATATCTCTTTTCCTGCTGAGGTACAAATGCTACTACTAAGATATTGCTGAGCCTACTTCGTCTCCGACACTCACCAGATCGTCAATTTTTACATACTCTATCTCAGACTCTTATATTACAGACTGTTAATCTGTTACCATGCACTATACTATAACTATACTACTCCAATCTGAGGTTCCTTTCAAGGTTTCTTCCTCTTAAGATTTCAGTAAGTTTTTCTTTGCCACTGTCGCAGTCTGGCTTGCTCATTAGGGATTTAAAAACTAACCTTATTCAAGCTTCAAGGTTATATCCTGTATATTATTTATGTAAAGCTGCTTTGTGACAATGTTTTATTGCAAAAAGATATATAATAAATATAAATAAAAGTGAATTGAAATCAATTATTAAAAATCTGTTATAAAATATATTTTGTGGTATAACCTTTGTAGCATTTTCGAAAATAAAAATGCCAATCAAACTCAACATCCTGGCAGCACATCTGCTGGAAGTAAATGAAAATTCTGAAGTTTTCTGTGATTATCAAAATATCACAACAATGACAAAAAAAGTCTTGTGTTTTATAAGTTTAAAATCATTGCATAATAAAAACAGTTCACAGTTCACTACAGTGGATATAAAAGGTCTACACACCCCTGTTCAAATGCCAGGTTTTTGTGATGTAAAAAAATGACAGCAGAACAAATATTTTCACAACTGTCCACCTGTAACCTGTACAATGCAATTGAAAAACAAACGGAAACCTTTCAGGGAGGTGAAGTAAAAATAAACAACTGAGATAATGTGGTTGCATAAGTGTGCACACCCTTCTAGAACTGGTGTGTTCAAATTTAACCAATTACATTTAAATTGATGTTAATTCGGAGTCATTAATTAAAGTGCCTCTGATCAACCCCAAATAAAGTTCAGCTGTTCTAGTAGGCTTGTCCTGACATTTTGTAGCAAAAGCCATGGTCTGCAAAGAGCTTTCAGAGCATCAGAGGAATCTCATTATTCAATGATATCAGTCAGGTGAAGGCTACAAAAGAATTTTCAATTGTGAAGACTGTCATCATCAAGTGAAGAAAACATGGCACAACAGTGACATTAGCAAGAACAGTACATCCGTCCAAAATTAATGATAAGACAAGAAGAAAACTGGTCAGGGAGGCTACCAAGAGGCCGACAGCAACACTGAAGGAGCTGCAAGAATTTCTGGCAAGTACTGGCTGTGCAGAACATGTGACAACAATCTCCCGTCTTCTTCATATGTCTGGGCTATGGGGTAGGGTGGCAAGACAAAAGCCTTATTTTTCAAAGAAAAACATCCAAGCCCGGCTTAATTTTGCAAACGCATGTGGAAAATTTTTTATGATCTGATGAAACCAAGGTTAAACCTTTGGACATAATTCCAAAAGGTATATTTGGTGCAAAAACAACACTGCTCATCACCAAAAGAACACCATACCTAAAGTGAAGCATAGTAGTGGCAGCATCATGCTTTGGGGCTGTTTTTCTTCAGCTGGAACTGGGGCCTTAGTCAATGTGGACGAAATTATGAACAGTTCCAAATACCAGTTAGTGTTGGCACAAAACATTCGGCCTTCTGTTCGAAATATTTTAGCATGACAATGACCCAAAGCACACATCTAAATCAACAAAAGAATGGCTTCACCAGAATAAGATTAAGGCTTTGGAATGGCCCAGCCAGAGTTCAGACCTGAATCCCATCGAACATCTGTGGGGTGATCTGAAGAGGGCTGTGCACAGGAGATGCCCTCGCAATCTTCTGGATTTGGAGTGGTTTTGCAAATAAGAGTGGGCAAATATTGCCACATCAAGATGTGCTGATAGTCTCCTACCCAAAAAGACTGAGTGCTATAATAAAAGCCAAAGGTGCTGCAACAAAGTATTAGTTTAGGGGTGTGTATATTTATGCAACCAAGTTATTGTAAGTTTTTTATTTTATATTTTTCTGCTTTAAATGTTTCAGTTTGTTTTTCAATTGCATTGTACAGGTTATAGGTCACAATAAAATAAAAAAATTCTTGCTGAATTTTTTTTACATCACAAAAACCTAGCATTTGAACAGGGGTGTGTAGATCTTTTATATCCACTGTATTTTTGCGGTAATAGCACAAATGATATATAATAGAGGAACCTCATGAAATTATTTTTTTTTCATCCCATTCATAAGGAGCAGAATAAAGTGATAGATACTTATGACTTATGCCAGGAGAATTAAGATTTGGCTATATATGGTATGAATTGAAAATTCCCTGCAGTGTATTTTTTTTTCAGTTTAAAAAAGGTGTGAAGAGAGCAAGTGTAATTGGTGACAAAAGAAGAGTAAGAAGCTTGTTAAAAGTGAGGGTGAAATGAGGGTGTAATATAGGGACAGAAAGCATCCCGGTGCTATCGATTCTGTCATATATCCAACTCTTTTAATTACAGGCTGCTCTGCTCTGCTCTAGGGAATTGCTACAAATCTGCAGAATCTGCACAGGATCGCTCTTTAATAGATTTAGAGGAGACAAGAAAGAAAGAAAAAGAGAATGAGACAAGCTTTAAGTCTCAAGAGAACTATTAGAAAGAGTAATGCACTAGTCTATATTGCCTGGACAACCTTTTGACTAAACCAAACACAGATATATACACAAACACACACATTTGTCAACTTATTTGAGTTATTTTCTTAAACTCAATGTTCAGATTCAGGGTAATCTGCATTTTCTTTTATCATAGCGTTTTTATATGCTTGGGCGTATGCCAGGAAAGTAACATGTCTGGCTCTTCTCTCCAAGGACTATATCTATGCTAATAGCTAAATTGCTTGCCAGGATAAGAGGATATAATGAATTGGGATAAACCTTGCCAGATACGTGACAGGAACATGGATACACTGTCTATGATGTTAAAAAAAGGTAATTAAATCTAAAGCTATTCAAACGTTACCCAGAGATGTAAGAAATGTATTGGTCCCTGTGAGTATTTACAGTCATTGACTGAAAATGTTATGAAACTGGCAAATGATGACATGCAATTAATCATATGATGTTCATTTTTATCTATCAATGGAGTATTTTAAGCACAAATGTCTCAAAACCCTTCATTAGTGAATCAGATGTGGGATTAAGCCTGGAAAACATCAGTGCAGGGCTACGCTTCCACTTTACTGGCAATAAGGAATGACGACATGAAGCTCTACCATTTAAAGCACCAGATGGCACTAAAAGACCATCTGACTAAAATTTTCTGCCCTTAAAAAGTGATAAAAGGCTTAAATCTGTGTTGAGTGATGCAAAATCTTTTGCAACTCAGTGATCATGCACTAAGGGGGAAAAGAAATGGAAGTCCATTTTGGGTTAAAAGGACGTTGCATGGCCAAATCGCCCCTGACAGGGTAATTTAGTCAAGGACTTGGCCTCCTGTGTTCACTTTACACTAAGCGTTTGGGTATTTTTCTGGAGATCAACCAAAGAATTACAATAAGGTGATATGAGAAAAATCTGTCGAAATTCTACTTAAAAATATAAACATTACTTTACATTCAGGCTGACAAAAAAATATTAACAAAATGTGTATCATCCATTAAATCCTAAAAAAAAATCTGAATATTATTTAGGAATGCATCACCAGCTAATGCAAAATTAAGTTTAATAAATTAAGTTTAAAGCTTGTTAATTGTATATGTACTGCAATATGGTCCTTGTCAAAATCAATACTAAAGCCTGCATCATGAATATCTGTATACGGTCAATTTTTAATAAGATGTATCATTGAATCAATTGGACACATTTCAATACAATGAAAGCCGTTATGATAGGCTGTGGTAAGCACTGTACATTCAAAGTTTATCCAGCTCAGTGAGAGAGTGAAAAGGATGGTGCAGTGAGCCGAGGATTTGTTCAAGTGATGCTCTTTTTTTCGCCATCACCACAGGAGAGAAAAAGAAATTTTTTTTTTATTCTGTTATTTTCTCCTTTTCTACACAGATGGACTAGGGTAGGAAAATTACTACAGGCTCACCAATATTGCATACTATAATAATAATAATAATAATACTCTGATGGCAGAGCCTAGTTTTTAGCATTTAATAATTTAGGCTTTTATGAGACGGACTTGATGGTGTACTCATTGTAGTAACGAAATAAACTGAAACTCATTTTCTCACTTAAAAAACAACAAAAATACTTAATCTGAACTAACTCAGTTTTACTCAGTTTCAGCACTTTGATATACATTAGCTTTCACTTTCCTCAGAATGTTAATTAGATTCCACACTGGCCATAAAAGAAATGGTCCCTGCTGTGGTGCTCAATTGATGTGTTTCATGACATAAAAAAAAACCTACAAATGGTCCAGAGGGAATCTCACACACCGCTATAAAAGAGAAAACAAGGTGCTCCAAAACTAGAAGAAATGCATGGAACTGGTGCTTAAAGTTTAATGACATGGACCATGAGAGCTGCCGGGACATGAAGAGCAACCTGAGAAACTGTAGATCACTGTATCTTGTTCCCCAGTGGAAGAGAACGATAGCCCAAAGCCTGTATGCTGTTCTTGGAATAAATGAACAAGAAGCTAATTCATTGGACAAAAAAGATAGAAAGAGAGCACAGAAAAGACAGAGTAGAGTATGAGAGTAGAGTGAATGAAAAGATTGCAAATTTGTGAGAAAGAGTAAAAAAATAGAAAAAACATGGTGTTGATGGATATAAATACAATGGTGACTAACAAAGAATGGAAGGAACTAGGACAAAAAAACTGACTGACAAATCCTTCACTTTTCTATGTGCATGATGTGCCTTTAGTGAAAGTGATACATTTTGCCACTATGTTTGCACAAAGCAGAATTGGTTCTCTGCATTTAACCCATCCGTGCAGTGAAACACACAAATACACACACAAGTGAAGTTATCACACGTGCCCGGAGCAGTGAGCAGCAAGCACAGCGCCCAGGGAGCAAATGGGGGTTAGGTGCCTTGCCCAAGGGCACTTCAGCCATGAAGCCATGTTGGTACTTGGAATCGAACCAGGGACCTTCCGGTTGCAAGGCTGGTTACTTAACCACAAGCCTCAGACTGCCCCACTTTACATACAGGAGCAAAGGGATCTTTTAGATTCATAATGGACAATGGTTCACAATCTTACGGCATGGTTTATCTGAGAGTTTGTAATGCTGCTTTAAGGGATTTCTCCAGAACTATGAAACCTCTGCTTTAAGCACCAACCCCCCAAACCCAAATACTCCCATATTTTTCTGTTTTTCTTATTTCATGTCAGTGTGGCACAGTAGTGCTCTGGTTTCCCCCTACAGTCCAAAGACATGCATGCTAGGTAAATTGGAAATTTTAAATTGACATTGACTTGTGTACAGTTATGTGACTTTGATAAGATAAGGATGAAACTTGCATAAGAATAAGACCATATTCATGTGAACAAAATGGCCACTGTTGCTGAAGATAACATAAAAAAATAATAAATAACTAATCATCAATAGTTCAACTAATCAGCGAACTAATCATCCCGATCTCTTGCCAGCTGTTTTAGCACCGGGGAATCGAATCCATGTCACAAACAATTCCCGGAACTGAGCTCTGTTATTCTACATAGCAAGAAATAGTCCTTCAATACCCTTTACATGACATTTGATAGTACATATTAACTAAAAACTGATACTTCTCTTTTCCAGCTCAATCTGGTCATAAATGAACATGACCACAGGAAGCACAAAGCCAAGTCAATACAGAGAAAACACTGTTTACAGGAAGGAATGTGACATTTGACAAGAAACTTGCATGACATTTTCTTCTTCATCTATTTCTGGCTCATATTTGAAAGTCCTCTGGATCAACCCATCTGTCTTCCATAAGCTCAAGCTGAGCACAGATTAATTTAATATCATGCTTTTGTTCTCAGTCCCATGCAAAAGGATCGGGTTGAGTGCAGAAGATGAGGATTCTGTGTGGTTGCACAGGTGTGTTTTACAACACTATGTAACACATAATGTTACAGAGGTATCTATTCCCTCAGGCATCAGAATACATAAATGATGACATGTCTTGATCATGGCAGTATGTTTTGTGATTCTGTTTTATCATATGATATGATAATCTCACATAACCATAATACATTCTCATGTTACATCTCACATTAGGAGATATATTATACTCTATTATATATTATACACATATAGTATACTGATTTTGTGTACTTTAACAATTAACCTTAAATATTCAATAAATATTTAATCATGTCAAACGTAAAGTACAGAACTCTGCTACTTTAGTGTTATGATAAAAACAATAAAAGTAGACAACGAGAACCCAATTAAACCAATGAGACAAAAATATTATACTTTGACATTTAATTATTAAGGAATATGATCCCATATTTCATATTTGTAAGTGGCAAAAGTATGTGAACCTTTTCTTTCAGTATTTTATTTCACCCCCCCCCCCCCCAACTCGAGCAGCAATAACTACAACTAAATCATCACCATACCCAATGCCATTCTTGATTTCACTTAATGGCAAAATCCATAGTATTTGTTAAATCCATATCCCATATATGTGAAATTGTCCACGTCTTCAGCGTTGGTTAAATGCAACTGTTAAATCTGTAATAGAAACCTGCAAAATTTCTTTATCACGTCATTGATAGGAGGGATAGTTTGATTAAGGAAAACACAGGTCTGTAGTCTCCCATTATTTTCTACTAGCTTTGGCGAAACATGCAGTTTGGCTGTCAACACAAAATCAATACGAGGCTGTAAAAAATGACAGAGGTTGGTGACTTCTTTGACAAACACTTCTGCTTTTCATTTTATTAATCAGCATTCATGACCAGTATCCATTCTCACACATACTAACACACACCAGACAGTATTTACACAATGTAAATGATAGCAATTGCATACAGTGAGCCACAATGTAAACTTTCAGAAGACAGAAATGCGGGGGTGTAGAATGATCAAAACTTTCCTCATTAGGACGTTAGGTGGCTTGTCCTTTAGCAAGACCCACAATTGCACTGACATTTTTGACTAGCCTTGAAAAATTTGGCATTAATATCTACCTAATTAATTTCTGCAAACAATACGATTTATTATGTTCAAAGTAGAAATGGGGTCAGAAGACTATGATTTATTTAAATAAAACAGTTTGCAATACTGAAACAATAAAATATAGAGGGCAGGACAGACACATTGATAAAGACAAATAGAAAAAAATATGTGAATAAATTACATATAGATAAATAAATACAAACCAATTTTTATGATACATGGAGTAATAGAATAATTTTGCTCTACATAGGCCAACTCAAGCAGAATTAAGAATATTAAGTTAATAATATAAATCATTTACAGTTATTGCTCACAAATATTGTATATAATACTTTAAAACCTTAGCTGTTGTACAGCATGTTCTTCAATCATGGAAGTTTGATGTTTTTTGCCATCAGTGTTCACTGTTCTTATTGTCAGATAAATCAACTTTTTCAGTTCAGGTCAAGCGAATAAACATTGCTTTCAAGAACATTGGACTTTTTGACACAGATATACACTGTTGCTTTACTATAATGTTTTATAGCATTGTCCTGCTGAAAGAAGTGTTTTGAGGCATTGTGTGAATCGGAGTGTTAAAGATGTTGCTGCACTACAGAATTTATCCTGCGGCAGCTGACGGTCATAAACGTCCTCAGTAAAATCAAATGATTTAGATCCAATAGAATCAGTGTACTTGCAAGGAATGACATTACCTGAAATCACTTTTTGATATGATCTTATCTTTTTGTGATAGATTTATATTTGTTTTTAGCTTAAAGAAACTTGCATTTGGAGCTTAGTTTTAGTCTTCTACCTGTGATTTCACTTCTATAGATAAATGGATGGATGGACAGACAAATATATTTTATAATTTCTATATTAAAATAAACAAAATACTGACAGACCAGCTGTATGTATTAATAGATAGCTTTGTGTATTTAGATGTGTTTTTAAGTAAAAGAAAATATATTATAATACTTTTACAATAGTATAAGGCAAGCATTGTTATTTGTATTAGGCGTGTGTGCTAAAGCACATTTAGGTATGCAAATAAAAAAAAAAATGTTTATACCAATTAAGCAAGACAGAATATAAAGGATTTATTTCATTTTCAATAGATCGTGGATGGAAAAGAATGCCATCACCATGGTTACATGTTTTAATAAGTCAGGACATAATTAGAGATGAATCTGTCCCAAATTACAGCCTAAATCCTGCGTCCCCACTATAGTGACGTTAGAACAAAAAATGTGCACAGGTCTCTGAGGGTGCATGAACAAAACTGGGCCGATATGACATAATTATGTTTACTTGGTCATGCAGTCCACCAATTATTTTAGAACAATTGATTGAATAACTACTTACATGTATGTTGTATTGGTACTATACTTATCAAAAACTCAAACACACACAAAAGGATGGGTGGATGGGTGAAAGGACAAAAAGCAGTATATGACAGAAGACATATAGTCATACAGTACACAAAGTTGAGTGAATCACATTATTTATGTGACTTGATTTTTTTTGGTTAATATAATGTATTATTTTTTCAGTGAAGAACAGAAATTTCTGAAAGTGGAAATTAGGAATAGTAGTTATGAATAGTTATGAATAGTAGTTATGCATTAGCCACCATTATCAGTTTTAACTGTCAAGATATACAGGTGCTGGTCATAAAATTAGAATATATAAAGAAAACTTGAGTTATTTCCATAATTCCATTTAAAAAGTGAAACATGTATACTAAACACATTCGTTACTAACAGACTGATATATTTCAAGTCTTTATTTCTTTTGTTTTAATCATTATAACTAACAACTAATAAAAAACTAAAATTCAGTATCATAGAAAATCAGAATATTCATTTAGACGAATCTAAAAAAAGGAATTTTTAGAAACGCTGGCCAACTGAAAAGTATAAACATGAAATGTATCAGAATGTACAGCACTCAATACTTAGTTGGGGTTCCTTTTGGTTGAATTACTGCAGCAATACTATGTGGCATGAAGTCAATCAGTCTGTGGCATTTCTCGGGTGTTATGAGAGCCATGGTTGCTCCGATAGAGTTGCTCCAACAATGTTCTGCATTGTTGGGTCTGACGTATCGCATCTTCTTCACAGTACCTATAGATTTATATAGATTTTCTATAATGTTAAGGTCAGGTGAGTTTGCTGGATAATTAATAACAGGGTTACCGTGGTATTTTCTGAGATACTGAATTTGGGTTTTTATTAGTTGTCAGTTATAATCATCAAATCAATAGAAATAAACACCTGAAATATATCAATCTGTGTGTAACGAATGGCTATAGTATACAAGGTTCACTTTTTGAACGAAATTATGGAAATAAACATTTTGATTATATTTTTATTTTATGACAAGCACATGTGTGTATTAGTGTATTAGTGTATTAGTGTGTGTGTGTGTGGGTGTGTGCACCCTCATAAAATTCTATCTATATAATATTCACAAATACTCTATGTACAAGGCATATCTGTGAAACTAATGAACTAAAAGGTTGGTAGTCTATTTTTGTCAGTTAATTTTACATAAGGGGTTGCACTCAAACACAGCTTCAAATAATGATTGAGAAACTGGTAACTGCGATATGCACCAGCTGTCAAGATTTGTTTGTACATACCACAACATAACACATTTTGGCAAATTTTTACCGTAACACATTGTGCCACTTTCAATGAAAATATATGTTTTTGTGCCACTTTTTAATGTGCAAATACTCCTTTCTGTTTCTATGCAATACTGGCTTTTCTAACAGTAAGCACAAGACTGGGGATAATACAGTAAATTAGACAGGAATAAATTCATCTTCAGATTCGACGGCCATGTTAATTACAGAAACATAAGTTTCACATCTTATATACAAGTAATATACATAAACACGTCAGTGATAATTTAGCATCTCCAATTCACCTAGAGTGCATGTCCCTTTGGACTGTGGGTGTTCTAATTGTAATATGCTTTCTTTTGTGTTTGTTATGCAGTCTTAGAACATGACAAGCACATGAGAAAGAGCAGAACTCTGAACACTGCAATATCGAGGTAGTTGTGGTCAGAATCTGACACTAATGAAAGCTCGATCATGATTAGGATCGATTGCTACAGTCTCTCAAAGTACTGATTGGTCAGAGAGTATTGATTCATTTTTTGCTAGAATGGATTAGATAATAATGTGGACTGAAATTTAAACTTTTTTTAAATAAAGAAGAATTAAAAATGAAGAAAAAGTAATAACAGAGCCTAGTGAATAAACAACTGTTTTTAAAATTGGGGGGAAAGATTCTACATTTAAAATTCAAATTTTTAGAACCTAAATTTAAAAAAATATGTCCATGCTAGCACTTAAAACACATAAAACTACATGAAATTTTAACATATAATTATTGCCCCAAAATGTAAACCAATATTCACAAACCATAAACAATGATTACACCCAAAATTCAGTACCATCACCTTTAGCAACAATATCTGAAGTAAACACTGTCTGTAGAAGTTTATGAGTATCTCAGAGCATTTTGGAGATTTTTGGGCCCTGGAGTTGTTTATGAGCTCACTATTGGAAAAATGTTTTTATGTTTTTTCATGACTGTAGTTACTGTACGGCATCTTATAACACAAACTGAATTGTTTTGTGCTTGTTCTGAAACATTAAAACAGATGAAAGTAGATTTCCATTCAAAAACATAAAAAATGCAATCCGTGGCTAATCACTGTGGTACAAGAAGAATATATGTTCCCTATATGCAAACTTCTTCTGTTATATGATTGTAAGTTTGTAAGTTTGTTTTCAGCCAATGTAGGACATCAGCGCTACCTGCAAGAAAGCAAAAAGTATTCACTTACATATGGGCTACAAAAGTTAATGAAAGGACAGGATTAAATAAATATGAGAGAACTAAAAATGATAAACAAAGAACTTATAATTAAATACTGCTAAAACAAAAATAAACACAGAATATGCTTTAAAATAATTGTTAAAAGAATATAATTGTTTATGGAGGAAAATAAATGAAAATAAAATAAAGAAAGAATAAAATATTTTATCTGTGCCAGCCCCTGATGGCAAAAAAAAGCAGAAAGAGGGAAAAATGAAAAAATCAATAAAATAAAAATGTGTTATTTTCATTGAAAAAAGCGGATAAAGCAGCATTATTTGTGCTTCATTGTAAGTGGGTCAGATACCGCCGCAAACTAGCTTGAACATCTGAATTATTTAATACTGTAAAGTACAGGGGTTAGACAATAAAACTTAAACACCTGGTTTTAGACTACAATAATTTATTAGTATGGTGTAGGGCCTCCTTTTGCGGCTAATACAGCGTCAATTC
>JAOUQV010000007.1:4216968-4227029 GCA_028565295.1 Aspidoras spilotus | reverse complement strand
ACACACACACACACACACACATATACACTCACACAGTGCAGTCTCTTACAGCGCTCTCTTAATTGAGGTTTTAGTAGGTAGTTACTTTTACCACACTAACTATTTAAAGGCCTGCAGGATTTAGAAACTCTGTGGGTCGAAACAGATTATGTTCTGTCTGATCTGTTCACGTTTGCTTGCTTGTCAGAATAGTTTCAAGTCAGTTTGTCTCTCATCCCAGTGATCCGTATAGTCTGTGCTATTATTCCTGTTTTTTATCCATCAATGAATTATGAACACCTCCCAGTTTTATTTATTCCCGGGTGTTTTCAATTCCATGTTTTTGTCTGCTTCTGTAGACTTTGGATTACCTGTCGCTGTTTTAGGTTTTTTATATTTTTAGAAGCAGTTGCAGTCCGAAAGCTGCAAATCCTGAGTTCTCGATTGTGCTACTTCTGTGCTTTCATTGTAGACTATACCAGCTTTTGTGTTTTGTTCTCCCAGCATTCTGAGCTGTTGTATATTTTGTGTGTGCCACATAATATACATAGAAATCTCCAAACCATACAGCAAGGCAGCTCTCTTATAAACCGTTCCTTTCACTTTTGCTGCAACCCTTTTGACACTTTCTCCATCCACTCCATCCTGCCTGTACTCTCTTCTTCACCTCTTTTCCACACTTCCCAGCTGCATGGCCAGTTGATCCTAAGTATCTAAATTCCTGCACCTTTGTGACCACTTCTCCCTGTAGCCTGACTGTTCTACCGGCCTGCCTCTAATTCACAAACGTATTCTGTCTTACTACAGCTGACATTCATTCACCATCTCTCCAGCAGACCTCCACTTCTTCAAGTTCTCTTCTAGCTGTTCCCTGTTCTCACTACAGATAACAATGTCATCTGCAAACATCATAGTCCATGGTGATTTCTTTCTGATGTCATCTGTTAGTCTGTCCAATACCAGAACCCTATCATAAGCTTTCTTTAAGTACACAAAGACACAGTGTAGCTCTTTTTCACCTTCTCTATACTTCTCCAGGAGCATACTCAAAGCAAAAATTTCTTTTCTTTTTCATTTCTTGGCATAAACCCATATTGCTGCTCAAAACAGTTCAACAACTTTCCCCCAAATCTTCATTGTGGGACTCTCTGTAATTTCTACAACTCTGCACATCACATATGTTCTTGTAAATTGGTACAAGTACACTTTCCCTCCAATTCCTCAGGCATCCTTTCACTTTTAAAATTCTCATTGAATAATATAGTCAAAGACAACACTTCCATCTCTTCTATACATTTTCATACCTGTACAGATATGTCATCAGATCCGACTGCTTTTCCTTTCTTCATCATTTTCAGAGCTTTTTTAACTAAATTCTTGCCAAATGTTGCTATATCCTGTTCCACTATTTCTATGCCTTCAACTCTTCTTTCCTATCATTCTCTTCATTTATCAGCTCCTCTAAATACATCTTCCATCTTTCCCTCACCCTCTGCTCACCTGTCAGTATCTTTCTACCCTTAATCACCCTGACATGTTGCACATCCTTTCCTGCTCTATCTCTCTGCCTCACAAAGTGATACAACTCCTTCTATCCTTCCTTACTGTTTAACCTCTCATACAACTCATCATAGGCCTTATGCTTGGCCTTGGCTACCTTCCTATTTGTCCTACGCTTCATCTCTTTATACTCTTGCGTATTCTCTTTAGTCCTCTCAATGTCCCATTTTTTATTTGCTACCCTCTTCGCCTGAATAACCTCCTGCATTTCCTTGTTCCACCACTTTTTCTTGCTGTCTTTCACCTGTTCAGATGACACACCATGTGCCCTCCTACCTGTCTGTATAATCACTGTTGCTGCTGCTACCCAGTCATCAGGAAGTCATCACCCAAAGCCTCTCACAGCATTCCTCATTTCTCTACCTCCACCATTTTGTCCTCTTTCCTACATTTGCCCTCTACCTCTTCCTAACCACAAGAGTCATTCTGCAAACCACCATCTGATGTTGTCTAGCTCAACTATCCCTGCCACTACCTAACATCTCTTTCAAGTGGCCTCACCTGCATAGGATGTAGTCTACCTGTGTGCTTCTACCTCCACTCTTGGAGGTCATCCTGTGCTCCTCCTCATTATAAAAATATTTACATCCTCTTTGCAAAATCCACTATTATCTGTCCTTCTAGGTTCCAATCCTTAACAACAAACTTGCCCATAATCTCCTCATCTCCCATTAAAATCTGCACCAATCAAGACTCTCTCCTCTCTGGGAATGCTCTCTACCACTTCATCTAGTTCCCTCCAGAAACTCTCTTTCTCCTTTAACTCACAGCCAACTTGAGGTTCATAGCCACTGACAACATTCACCATTTCACCTTTAATTTCTAACTTCAAACTCATCACCCTATCTGACACCATTTTTACCTCAACAACACACTTTGCATAGTCCTCATTCAGAACCACCCCAACTCCATTTCTCTTTTTATCCACACCATGATAGAACATTTTAAAACCTGCACCGATGCTTCGAGGCTTGCTACCCTTCCACTTTGTCTCCTGCACACACAAAATATCCACCTTTCTTTTTCCTTAATGTCAGCCAGTTCTCTACTTTTTCTGTCATCGTCCCTACATTCAGGATTGCTATCTTAAGTCCTACCCTCTTGCCTCTCTTGTTCTCTCTCAGTGTTCCCTCGCGCTTCTCTCCTTGTTGTATTTGGATAACAGTACCCCAATTTCCGCCAGTACCCTGTTTACCAGCAGTACTGGTGGCGGTCGTTGTTAACCCGGGACGCGACCGATCTGGTATGAAGTAACCTGAGCGGCAAACAATCCAGTATGGATGAACATTTATTAACTTGCATTTTAGTTTTGGCAAACAATTTTAGCAACCATCACCAGAAATACACTGGCTTGTACTCTTTAATGGCTGGTATCCTATCTTCCGTTTTATGATGCGCCAAATGTTTAATATTTGGCTGGCCAGTTCTGTACCCAGACCCTTCTTCTATACAGCCATAATGCTGTAATTGATGCAGTATGTGGTTTGGCATTGTTATGTTGAAAAATGCAAGGTCTTTTCTGAAAGAGTCGTTATCTGGATATGTTGCTCTAGAACCTTATGCACTAATGTAACCCCATACCATCAAAGATGCAAGATTCTAAACTAAGCGCTGATAACATCCTTCTCCTCTTTAATCTTAGTGAAACATCTGCCCTAATTTCCATTAAAATTTTCAAACTGTGATTTCTCTGACCACAGAATAGTTTTCCACTTTGTCCATTTTAAATGAGCCTTGGCCCGGAAAAGTCCTCTGCGCTTCAGGATCTTGTTTAGATACGGCTTCTTCTTCAAAAAACTGAGTTTTAGCTGGCAACAACAAATAGCACAGTAAATTGTTTTCACAGATAATGTTCTCTGGAAATATTCCTGAGCCAATTTTGTAATTTCCAATACAGAAGCATGCCTGTATGTGATGCTGTGCCGTCTAAGGGCCCAAAGATCACGGGCACCCATTTTGATTTTTCACCCTTGACCCATACGCACAAAGATTCTTCCAGATTTATCCAAGATGCTATTTTTATACACGTTAAGGACCTAATTGCCAATTCGTACTCTGTTGGTACACAGCTGTTTTTTTTTGTACTGTTAACTTTTGCAGCTGCTTATTGCACCGTCCTAAATTTTTTGAAATTGCTGTCAATATTTGCCAATATTTGGCATGAAATTTAAAAATGTCTTACTTTTGACATCTGATAAGTTGTCTATGTGTTTATTGTGAATGCAATATCAGTTTTTTAAGATTTGTAAATTATTGCATTCCGTTTTTATTTACAGTTTGCATTTTGTCCTAACTTTTTGGAATCGAGTATTAAAATGTTTAAATAAAGAGTATTCAGAAACTTCTGGTTGATGGTCTATATGTATTTAACTAAACTCTAAAGTCCCACTTGATATAATGACTTGAAATAAAACTTTTCTATGTTATTTATAATTCACATAATATCTTTGATGAGAATTCCTTTTCAGCACAATTGAACAAGAGCTTGTTTGAATTTCTGGTTAAGCATTTGATCACTGGTGTGTGATTGAGCTCAGTCAGAACTGAATGTCACGCCTTTAGTTCCCATTTTCACTGAGATATGAGTCACTCTGTTTAATCCTACAACAGTCGCTCCAGGGCCATGATTCATTAAGCAGTTCTGGCTCAAGTAATTGTTTTGGACCTTTTTTCTTGCAATCCCACTTAAAAGGCACATTATGTCTTGTTAAGGTCTGCCCTTGTGCTCTGCTGACACTCTGATTTGTGAGGCCTCTGATTGCAATGCACATTTCACTGACTACTAGATGGAGATACATATAGAAGGATGTTTTGTAATAAATTCTATCTGCTCTCTCAGATCCCTCTCTGCCTCTGTCTCTCTTTCTCCCATTTTGCAGTTTATCATATTGTTTTGTTGTTCAACATGAAGTGCACATCTGTTGCTCATTTAACATCTGTACTCATTTGCATATTAATGAATAATTATGTTAATTCTATTGCCACTGGCTTTTTTGATTTGCATGGATTTAATTGAACATCCAGGGAGTGTTGTGGCTATTCAAATGAAAATTCTTGCACTTGGGTTAATGATTAATATATCTACAACTAATAAAGTGGTTAGGAAGCAGTTAACAAAATGAGTCCATTCACCACTTCTTAGTTTGGCTTGCAGATAATAAAAACATAACTGTCATGTTACAGCATAACTGATGTTCTTGCTTCTACAAACCCGATTCCAAAAAAGTTGGGACAAAGTACAAATTTTAAATAAAATAATTTCCAAATGTCAAAAATGTATACTATATTCACAGTAGAACATATAAAACATGTCAAATGTCGAAAGTGAGACATTTTGAAATATTGGCTTATTTGAAATTTCAAGAGTTTGAACATATCATCATCTACAGTGCAGAATATCATCAAAAGATCCAAAAAATCTGGAAGAATCTCTGTGCATGAGAGTTAAAGGCAGAAAACCATACTGGATACCTGTGATCTTTGGGCCCGTAGACAGCACTGCATCCCCAGAGCTTTACAGACTGTTGTAAAGAGAAAAAGTTCAGTTATTATAACAATGTGAGCATACGTTAACAGCAGCTTTCACTGACATTTGTTTTGACTCATCCAAGATTAAGAGATCTTAACCTCTACTATTGAAATACCTGACGTTTATAGAGAGCTGGATATTTTGTATTGAATCCACATCTTTAAAATGATCTATTGATATATGAATAAAGAGCACTAAAATAATACCACATAAAATAATAAAAACAGTGCAGATAAAAATAATTATCCCTGTTAATATTAATACAAAAATCTGCAGGTGGGGTTGGGGCAGGTTGTTGCTAAAATTAACAACAGCTAATTTCAGCGGATTAAAATACAAGTGGCATATAATAAAATTGAATATATAATTTTACTGCTCTCATAATTATTAATGCTCATTTTGACAGAATAACTTCAAGGAGGCAAGGGGGCATTTTTTTTTTTATACAAACCCGATTCCACCCGATGGCACAAAGTACAAACTGTAAATAAAAACAGAATGCAATAATTTACAAATATCAAAAAATGATATTGTATTTGGAATAAGAGGCTGGAAAAGTTAAAGATACAAAAAAGAAACAGATAGAGACCCAAATTGCAACTCATTAGGTCAATTTGCATTAGGTAATTGACATGACTGGGTATAAAAAAGAATCTTGGAGCATCATCGGCTGTCAGAAGTAAAGATGGGAAAAGGATCACCAATCCCCCGATTTCTGTGCTGACAAATAGTGGAATAATATCATAAAGGAGTTTGACAGTGTAAAATTGCAAAGAGTTTGAACATATTATTATCTACAGTGCATAATATCATTAAAATATTCAGAGAATCTGGAAGAATCCTTGTGCGTAAGGGTCAAGGCTGGAAAATCATACTGGATGCCCATCATCTTCGGGCCCTTATAGGGCACAGCATTACATACAGACATGCTTCTGTATTGAAAATGGGCTGAAGAATATTTCCAGAGAACATTATCTATGAGCACAATTCACCGTGCTATCAACAGTTGCCAGCTAAACCTCTATGGTTCAAAGAAGAAGCCATATCTAAACACAATCCCGAAGCGCAGATGTCTCCTCTTAGCCAAGGCTTATTTAAAATGGACTGTGGCAAAGTAAGACTGTTCTGTTGTCAGACAAATCAAAATTTTCAATTATTTATAGAAATCAGGGAAGCTGTGTCATTCGGACTAAAGAGGAGAAGGACAACCCAAGTTGTCTTATGGTATAGGGTTGCATTAGTGCCTGTGGCATGGGCAGCTTACACATCTGGAAGGACACCATCAATGCTGCAAGGTATATCCAGGTTCTAGAGAAACATGTGCTTCCATCCAGACGACGTCTCTTTCAGGGTAGATCTTGCATTTTCCAACATGACAATGCTATTATTATTGCATTAATTACAGCATCATGGCTGAGAAGAAGAAGGGTCCGGATACTGAACTAGCCAGACTGCAGTCCAGATCTTTCACCCATAGAAAACATTTACAAATCATTAAACGGAATATACGACAAAAATACCTAAGACAGTTGAGACACTAGAATCCTACATTAGACAAGAATGAATGCTTCAACATGAGCAACTTGTGTTCTCAAGTCCTAGACATTTACAGATCGTTGCAAAGAGAAAAGGGGCTGTCTCACAGTGGTAAACAAGGCTTTGTCCCAACTTTTTTGAGATGTGCTGTTGTCAAAAAATTTCAAATCACCTAATTTCTCTCTTTAAATGATAAATTCTCTTAGTTTAAACATTTGATATGTCATCTATTTTCTATTCTGAATAAAATATAGAATTTTGAAACTTCCAAATCATTGCATTCTGTTTTTAATTTGTCCCATTTTTTGGAATCGGGTTTGTATACACACTCTGACACACTCTGAGCATCTACATCAAACTGAGCATCAGAATGGGGAAGAAAGGTGATTTAACTGACTTTGAAAATAGCATGGTTGTTGGTAGCAGATGGGCAGGTGCACTGCTCTAATGTGATTTTCAGACATAACCCTCTCTAGGGTTCACAGAGAATGTCTGAAAAAGATAAAATATCCAGTGAGCAATTGTGTGGACGAAAATACCTTGTTGATGTCAGAGGAAAATTAGTTGTTTTATTTTGAAAAGGATTAAAATTAAAAAGAACCTCTCTGCGTTTACTTCTGCCTCATCTCTTGTGGGGTATTGTTACAGAATGACGCGCCGAGTACAGAGAAGTAGCAGAGAGGATATATACAAGCTGGATTGGAGTGTGTTATTGCCGTGGTGTCGCGTGTCACCGGGAAGAGGATGTTGAACCGCTATCACCATGGAGGGGTACACGGCTGGCGATTAGGCGTACCCCGTTCACAACTCCTCCCATTCATCAGCCAGTGGATAAGAGGAGGGGATCAGCAAAAGGGCAGACAGATGAACCCCAGCAGAAGTTGTTACAGCATGCACTGTGGGTGCGCACCCCAGCACTACAAATTATGCATGCCCAAGTTGCACATGTCAAGGTTCCAGTGTTATAGCATGCAGTGTGGGTGCACACATCAGCACCACAGCTGATGCATGCCCAAGTAAAACCTGTTTAAGCTCCTGTACTGCAGAAAGCAATAAGGTCCTACCCTCCCATCACAGATCAGTTTGCCAGTGGCTGCGTCCCGGACGTCGCGGTCAGCCAAGGCAGCCAAGGACGTCGCTGGACTACCCTTCTTCACTGAGGATGTCCC
Source organism: Aspidoras spilotus (assembly GCA_028565295.1). Classification (NCBI taxonomy): domain Eukaryota; kingdom Metazoa; phylum Chordata; class Actinopteri; order Siluriformes; family Callichthyidae; genus Aspidoras; species Aspidoras spilotus. The sequence continues at coordinate 4,219,256 of JAOUQV010000007.1, read as the reverse complement.
CTCGTCCCGCTGCGCCGCTGATGTCATTGAGCTACCTCGCTCAGCTAAGGACGTCGCCCTGATCTCCTGTACAGCTGTAGAGGTTGCTGCACCCACTACCTTGGCCGGCTCGTGCTCACCTCCCCCTTACTATGCTTCAAATGTCGCTCCCAAGGTCACTCCCCCGTCATTCTTCGCCGGCGTCAGTGATCCCTCGCCTCACCTTGTGTGTGTTCCCCTCGCCCCGACATCACAGATCTTATATTTCCTCCTCTGGCTTTGCTTAGCTTTGCCCCAGCTGGCTGCACTGACGCTTCCTCAGTGTCCCCCTCCTGCTCCATTGAAGCCTGACCTCACCCCCGGACTCCACCCAGACAGCAGCTCCTGATCTCAAGCCAAGTTTCCCCCAAGATACTATTACAAGACTGTAATGTTTGGGAGGGGAATTTGGATGTTTCGCTTAGTGAGCTTGTTGAGGCGGGGCTCTGTCAGGAACCCGGAAACTCTGCCAACCTGGGGGGATTTAAAGAACATGGCAACCAGCGGCAACCTGTGACTGATCTTGTTTAAGGATGTTATGGGGCAGTCACATGAACTAATGAAAGACAGCTGGTTGCAATTCGGTGCACTGATTTACCCGGTTATTTAAGTTGAGTTTTTGTTCAGTTCAGTGAGTGGCATTATAAAAGTAGATCTACAAGATATACGCTAAGAGACCCAGGGATAACACAGAAGTTACCACCCATAATATGCTACAGTACATCACATGGGAAGTTATGTTAGAAAACCATATCCTTACATACTCAAAGGCTACTTGAAATTCTACCATTTTATAGCAAACAACAGCAAACAGATGTTACACATGACCATCACTACAACAAGCTCTTTTTGTTATTACTAATAACAAATTAATGCTTGAATGTTTAGTTTTCAGTACTTATGCATTTTTGCATTCTTATGTGTTAGAAACAATGCTATATAATTCATCAAGTATAGTGTACAATGAAAGACAGCTGGTTGCAATTCGGTGCACTGATTTACCCGGTTATTTAAGTTGAGTTTTTGTTCAGTTCAGTGAGTGGCATTATAAAAGTAGATCTACAAGAGATATGCTAAGAGTTTTGTTCTTTGTTTCGTGCTATGTGTTTCTCCAGGTTATGTCTAGTTTTGTTTCTTCTCATGGTTTCAAGTTTATTTCTTTGTTGGTTTATTTTGAAAAGAAGCGAGATGCAAAGTCTCACAAAAAGAAGCAAGATGCAAAGTCTCCACAAGAAATGTGTCAGATTCTGCATAACATTCAATAAAACTTATAAGATAACTATTGTACGGTACTGTAAAAAAATATTTTGACACATGCACACATGCTTTAAAGTAAGGATGTCTTTAAAAATAATGAAGCTTAGAATGAAATTACAAATGGGGGCCAAATTGTGATGTGTGATGAAACACTAAATCTGCCAGTCCCACAGTCCACAGTTTGAGATTTTATTGCTACACATATCTAATCCTTACTTACTTAGGTTTTGGAGGTTGCTCAAAGATGGCAATCTGCAAACTATGTCAAAAATTATGTGTAGTTAAAGGCAGCCCAGCAATGAATTTATTTACCTCCAAACTAACCAGAATAAAAAGATTATTAAAAACTTTGCTCATTTTCCATGACAGGACTAAACCAATAACCTTGAGAAAAGAGAAAGAACTCAAGGGAAGTAACATTTAAATGATACATGAAGCTCATTCCAAAAACTGCGGGAAGAAATCTATCTCTTTCTGTATCTAACTAAATGTCTGCTACTTCCTTTAGCCAGCCGCACCTCCTTATTCGGACTCTGTCCCCGTGTTCTAATATATCATAGCCAATGCGTGATGAATGAGCTAGTCTTAACACATTGATATTGTGCTATCTGCAGTATATCAGACACTTGGGCAATGCTAAGGCAAGCTGTCATGGCAGATAACCGCATCATGCTTGGAACACCTGCATGATTGGAACACCTTTTGATCTAAAAAAAAAAAACGGTAGTGCGAGTATTATAATGCAAAAGAAATGTTGTGCACAGAGAGAGCTGTATCGTGAATGATAATGAAACAAATTTATACATGGATTTAGATAAGTCCATACAGAAGGCAGAGTATAAACTGGTAAAGGGTGAACAAGCCTGTCATCACTTGTCAGAGATAAGACAACAAAAGAAGAAGTGAATTTGTAGAGATAAGATGAGAGTGATCAGGATACTAGGTGGTCAGGATTTGGAGGGCTTGTCTGTGATTCTATCTAAGACCCAGGGATAACACAGAAGTTACCACCC
>JAOUQV010000007.1:4185435-4203278 GCA_028565295.1 Aspidoras spilotus | reverse complement strand
AAAAAAACAGACCGCACACTGGAACAAAGATCTGTGACCACACTCACCCGTTCAAGCATACAGTAAGGGTGAAATGCTGATATTGATTGTGACATTCTAAATGTTTTTGTATTTCGATTTTAAACTAGTCCGAGAGAGATCGCACAAGGTATTAATATTATTTTGCGATAATGACTGATGTTAGCTATGAATTTGTGATTTTGTTAAGATACAAGTTGTTTCAAATGTATTCTGGTAAGCTGTGTCAGTGCCGCGATACTCCATAACATTAAAATTCTCATACAAAAGTTAGTAACTCTAGTAATATTATAACTGTTGGTCACAGAATTCCTGGGAAAGTTTGCTGTCTCCCCAGTCACTGCTTTCTAGGTTTGACATCTTACATCAGTTCACTTTCGATTGGAGTGCAAGTAAAACCTTCTGGTGGTAGAGGCATGTCCCAAGATAATTTGTCAGGAACAGCAATTAGGGTTTGGAGCAAATTTCCCTTCCCTATCTCTCTACTTCCTTTTGATGGAATCCGGTTTCCTTGATAACATTCCGGAGTTTTCTGGCTTCATGTAAGTAAAAAAAAATGTATTTGCTTTGACTGAGGATCATTTTGACTTATCCTTTAAAAAATAAGTGATTATCTAGCATGTAAAAGAGTAACTAGCTATTAATAAAAAAGCCACTATGCAATGTATTCATTAGCCAATGTTGCATTAAGCCCCATGGCATAGATTAAAGCCATGGGCAAAATTTGTGCAGTGCAGCAGATGTGTTTACCCCGGGGCCCAGGGGTTTATTACAGACTGTGGATGAAGGGATAGCCGCACAAATAATGCCTTTACCAACAAAGCCGCTTCCTTCTGTCTTTCTTAAGTACACAATAAACATTATATTAAGTATTTTATTGGAAAATATTAAATTTTTTGTGCTAATGTTATATTATTAGAAAGACAGTTTGTAGTTCTACCAATCTGATACAGATATCTACAAGGAATGTGTTACATGCACTATAAATTCATTTCATTTCATCAGGTAAATTCTGAGTTCTGTAATATTGATCTGTAATATCTGTAATATTGATTTGTGGTGACATTCTGAGAATATGGATGCAGTATGTCTCACAGTACTGTCTTGCTGAATATTCAAGGTCATCGCTGATATATATGTCCTAAAAGATGATCATGTGTCTTAGTAAGAAATTGTTGCTGCACGAATGAACACCCAAAACAGTGTGCAACCCCGATTGAGGCACACAGGGAGTAGTTGTAGATTGAGTGTGTTGCTCAGGAGCACTTCAGACATTACTTGCTTAGAGTGAGGAACGAACCAGTGATCTTCTGGTCCCAAGTCCTTTACCCTATCCATTTAGCCAAAGCTGACCCCTAATTTCCAGAGCATGCCCAGGATGATGTTAAATTCTGCCTGTGCAGACAGCTCTAGCTAAAAATAATAAACTTTTTGCCTTCTGAACTGCCTTAATTATTCAGGGCATACTTGCAACAAAGTTGGCATCTTGATCCAATCTGTCAATACTCTGATCTAACTAACAAGACATTTTTAGCCATCCAACTGCTGCTCACTGGACATTTTCTGTTTTTTTGGACCAGTCTTTGTAATCCCTAGAGATGGTTATGCATGAAAATCCCAGTAGATCAGCAGTTTCTGAAATAGCAACATGAACAACGCCATATTCAAATTCCTTTAAATCACCTCATTCTGATGCTCGGTTTGAACTTCAGCAAGTTGACTTGAACACCTCTACATGCCTAAATGCATAAATGCAGTGGCCATGTGATTGGCTGATATACGACATCAATTTTAGCATCATGGCTGCGTAGAATAAGTGCCTGGGTACTGAACTGGCCAGCCTGCAGTCCAGATCTTTTTTACCCATAGAAAACATTTGGTACATAATAAACAGAGGATATGACAAAAAGTGGTAAGAGAGTTAAGCAACTAGAATCCTACATACATTAGACAAGAATGGGTTAACATTCCTATCTCTCAACCTAAGCAACTTGTCTCCTTAGTCCTCAGACGTATACAGACTGTTGTAAAGAGAAAAGGGGATGTCTTACAGTTATAAACATGGCCTTTCCCAACTTGAGATGTGTTGTTGTCAGAAAATTTTAAATCACCTAATTTTTCCCCTAAAGGATTTTCTTAGTTTAAACATTTGATATGCCATCTAGGTTCTATTCTGAATAAAATATAGAATTTTGAAACTTTCACAACATTGCATTCTGTTTTTATTTACAATTTGTTCTTTGTCCCAACTTTTTGTAATCGAGTTTGTATATAAAGTAAGTTCAAGACATAACTTACTGCTAAATTGCCCTTCAGGTAATGTAATACCTACTGAGCCTGCACCATCAAATACTGACGTATAACCTTAAAGCTTCAGAGCAGGAGAAAATTGTGAATGCTGTTATTGTGAACCTGATATGGCTCTGTTGTTGCAAATTATGCCATACTCTAAGTGACAAAAGACCCACTGTGCAGTTAAATATATCCCAACCCAAATTACTGAGTTGCAGATAGAGAACAACATATAAAGTATAAACAAACTGAGCATGGAAACACTCCAAATACTTGATGTAAATATCTGCACTATACTAACAGACTATTGTCAAGAGGCTGAGGGCTGTAAATCCTCCTAGTAATGATTTCCGTTCATCTGAATGACTGATGAAAATATCAGGTCTTATCGGGGACCTTGTTTAAAATAAATAGCATATAGGATTTTTTTTTTATTAAGAAGACCTTTCTATAAACATTTGTTGTAAATATATTTTCAAGCCTGGAAAAATACAGATTGCTGTGAAAGGATGACAATCAATTATGTCAGTATCTGAAATTTCAACAGATTTATGAACGAAAGCAGATCAATAAAGCTGGCCTCACCATGCAAGCACAGCAGTCAATAAAGTCTAACCTCCAATATCTTCCCTAATGTACCATAATGACAAAAGTCAGGCCTGTTTCCCACTCGGTCTATCACTCTCTCTCACTGGACCTGTCCTGGGGCACAGAAAGCCAAGATCAATGGACGGGGCAAATGAAGCCATCAGTCTTGCCACGGCACAGGCAGCGGAATATTTTGAGTTTGTGTATTATTTTCGTCAAGCATTTGCTCACGAACCTTATGTGTATAGATGAAGAGATATGACATTTCATTGAGGATGACCAATAAAAGCACATACCTATGAATGTTGTGAATATGTATTTTATATACAATGAACCTTCCATTTGTTCTTAACAAACAGAAATCCAAATCTGAATAAAGTCATACTATTCTTTTGTTTGTTTATTCATAAAGCTTGCTAGAAATGCTCATATGGCATCAATAATAGGATCCTCCAGGGCACAATTACAAGCTCACATAGTCTAGAGCTTGCAGACAAATGCTCCCATAAGAAGCTTGTGTGCATGAACAAGTGGTCACAGTTATCACTATCAACACAGTATTGCCCAGCCTGGATAGCTCAGTTGGCAGAGTGCACACTGCTAGAAAAAAAAGCCTAGGTTTGTTAGTAACATAGGTTCAACTCCCCAGGGCTGTAACAGGTTACAAGAGATTGTAATGCCCTGTCATCTTATCCCTATGTCTCAGTGCACAATAGTACAGCCAACCAGTGAAGACAGTTTATGGCATGGTATAGTGTTGTTGAATAAGTGAACCACAGCTTTTCCTATATGCTTTTCGGTTTCACACTTTTCATTCATTATTCATTAATTCATTTTCTTTGCCAATGCCACAATATTCATAAGCAAACCATGTGTATTGGTTAATTTTTTTATTCCCTTCAGATATCCAGTAATATGTGCCTGTGCAATCCCAAAATAGAACACATCAAGACCTCACAATTACATGAGATGATTAAATTACAGTAAGCATCCTCAGTTTTTGTGACAATTAAAATAACATGTGCTAATAATAACTTAACACTCAAAACTGAAGACCTACCGGAGAACATGAAGGCAGAGATTTGGAGCAAGTGGAATGTGGTTCACATATTTGAGTAATTCTGAGGATTGTGTCAGTGAAGTGATTACAATAATCTTAATGGACATAGTGGTAATGCACAAATTGACAAAGATATGAAAAATAAATCAATTAGCACCAACACTAAAGAAAAAAGAATTGTGAAAGAAAGAGAATAACATGGATGTATAACAGTACATCATGAACTGAATTATCACAGGCCGGACTACTACAAGCAACACAAGACAGCATTAAAGAAAGCTGATTCATCCATACAGCCAACTATTCCAAGTAAATAACAGCATATGACATGAAAATACTAACTTAACTGTTGAAAATTTTAGCTCTAAGTGAGAAAAATCAAATATGTTAATCTTAAAAGTGTTTAAACATTTTTAAAATAATCCCACAATAACCTGAATACTGTTTTAAACTGCATATTGTTTAGGCACACAGATGCCCTGCACCGAATTGCAGAAATTCGGTAGGGTCTTTGACCTGAGGTAATATGAGCCAGGGTAAGTGGTAGAATTTGGTAAGACAGAGCTTTTCTTTCCCCTCTCCCACTTTTTCTTCTATCCTTTCCATGATTCATTTCCAGTGCATCTTGAGTGTTACTAAGGCCCGCTTTTTAAAAGCATGCTACTCCGCGCGCTCGCCATGGAGTGTTTTCAGAAGCACTGCACTACATCTAGGAAGCCGACTGCTCTGAAACACTAACACTGTAGTTTAAAGAGCTAGCGCTCTGTTTTTAATGCTCCAAATGTTGCTGGTTCGAATCCAACCATGGCCTGTAGCATGTTCAATTCCAGCCACGGTTAAACACCTTTATATTAGTTCTGTTTTGTTGCCCATTTGAGCCCCCTTATTTGCCTTAACATTAGTTCTCCAGTTCACAAGATTGGCTCCCATAAAAGTTTTTCTTTGTTGATTTGCTTCCCTGTGGATAGTTTTTTGCTTCTCCTAAGACTGTTCAGATTGCTTTCTTTAATAAACTGCTCTTGCATACTGTTCTGGACTGAAAATAATATGATGAGAATAAACCTTTTAATGACTCGATTAAAAAATTTATTAGCTGTGTTAATGGTAATGGACATTAACACTGTTGTGTAATCTAAATTGATTATGTTAAAATGAGATGTCCTAAACAGATATATCATATCACTGGGGTTTATTCTGCTACATTTTAAAGCAGCACTTTAAAGCAGGAGAGTTCAACTTTATTTTAATAATGTATCATGTTTGACTAAACGGAGAGTAAAGTAACCCATGGTGTGTTCAGAGCCAAACCTGAAGATCTCCCACAGACACATGGAGCAAATTGAGCTTTAGTGCAGACATTCTCACATATTTCAGGTGTCACATCCCCTCAGGGCCCTGCTGGGACATTGTGCCTTCACTCCTAATCTGCTGCGACTCAGAGCCTTGGGTGCGATTTAACACTATTGCACACATCTCTGCAATAAGGTCTACACAGCTGGCCAAAAGCAAAAACATTAATAATCAGTCTGTTCAACTGACAGCCGAATAGTTAAGGTGGTTTATATTACACTTGGCCCCATGTAACAAGATTCAAGGTGAAGCTTAACTACTAAAATTTAGGTTTTATCTAGAATTAAAGTACATAATTAGTATTAAACATGGGCGGCACTGTGTCATAGTGGATTGTGCTATGGTCTCACAGCAGGTTCAAACCCTGGGTGGGGCAACTTGGAAAACTTCTGTGTGGAGTTTGCACGTTCTCCCTGTGTTCGCACAGATTTTCCCCGGGTTTCATCCGGCATTCCAAAGACATGCATGATATCTTTAATAATTGTCTTAAGTAAATTGCCTGTTATGTGTGATTGTGTGTGTGCCCTATGATGGGAACACCTGGCTAATAACAGGTTGAGCCACCTTTTTGAATTTTTTTACCTTTTGATTCATTGTAGCAATTGTAGCAACACTGATTCATGTAGATCAGACTCAGTGATCAGACTACACAGTCACAAACATCTTCCACATGTAAGTCGATCCATGCCTACTGCGGCAGTTCTGCAAGTTCACCTCTCTAGTTCGACTCTTGTATCTAAGATCAACTAGGAATGGCTGGCCATAAAGGGCTAGACACCTTGGGTGGTACAAGTCTAGCCTATATGTGCTGCTGTTACTGAAACACTGGCACCAGACCTCTGGCCTTCAAGTATTGTATCTCTCTACAGTCAAAGTTGCTCAAGTTGCTCCATTTATACATAGCCTGATAAATGTTTCCTTCTGCTATGCATGTAACCATGGGTAGTGTTCATATACCACCAACCAGGTGATCCTAATATAGATTGTTCAGTGTAAATAAGACTTGTGAGTGAGACCTGTACATCCTTGTTAAAATATAAAGAAACACTGTTACAAAATTATTTAGTAATGCTGATTTTTTTTATTTACGCCGCATACACACAATATGTTAATTAATGCCAGACATTTATACTTTGTGACATGCACAACTCTAATAAAATAGCTAAGAATGACAAATAAAACTACTAATTGGTGAAAAGCAACTCCTAAGCAGTACGGTGTAGTAAAGCCTAAAGTAACGCAGCTTAGCCACTGCAGCATTTACTCTTCCTTATTTTAATATTAATATATTAAAATATATAGAAAACATATTAAAATATATATAAGTTCTTATTTTTCTCATATACAACCTTGTGATTTCTTATGGGTAAGGCGTACTTGATAAAACAGAAGTGGTGTATGAAGGTTGTACCTTTTTTAAAAATAAGTCGTCAGACACTTAAAGAACGTTGCTATTCAGTTTTGTTTAAGATTACAGTCCTTGCTATTGAACTCTTTAAGAGACATAAAGGGAAAATTTTTGATGAACCAAAGCAGCTTGTTAATGCAACTAGGTGATTTGGAAGAATATTTAAAGTTAATTTATAACTCAAGGATCGAACAAGCCCCAAAAAATGTTCATATCTCTCTTGTATGAAATATCGAGTGTCAACCAACAACATATTTCCTTCTGCTCTGTAAAAGTGAATAACAATGATTTTTTAAATGTCAACAGGAAGAAAATGTTTCTTTTTGTCCTTAATACAATCAATAATTAATTATTCCTGATCAAATGCCATTAAATCAAATGCCAAAGAACTACTCCACTACAATTTTTATAAACCTCCTATTTTTCTGTAATACAAATGTGGAATACAACAGAACAATGAAAGAAAACATCTCTCCCTGCATCCCTCCATGTGTGATCGCAGTCTTTATGAAAAATAGAGAATATTATATTATCGGAGTATTATAATGGACATATACTAACATACATAGTATATAACCTGAAATGTCAGACCTTCTAGGATAGAGTTGCATTTTAATTACTTCTACCATTTTAATTCAATCTAATATTCTTTAAATGATCACTGGATTATCATCTGTAATATGATCACTGATGTAACTCGTGGTTACATCATAATCGGCTCTAATATAAGGTGTTGATCTGTCCACTACAAAGTAAAATGCAACAGCTGCACTTGTGGTCTGGTTCCATACCATGGAATCAAGAATGTGACAATAAGTCAAGGATGGTGTACCAAGAAAGTATAAATCCTCAACAAACATCCAGCCGAAGCTCGTTCAACAGCCGACCATGTGTGGACAATTTGTAATGGGATTTGCTGGAACTTCTGCACAAGATTGAGCCATATTGCATATGGAGGGTAGAGCCACCTTGCCTAGTCTGTTCCTGGATATCTGTTTGCTATAAATAATCATAAACATGGACCACCCCATTATTAGCCAGGTGTTCCTAATCCAGTGAGTGTACTATGCTTTTAAATTAATATAATGATTCATATTCATGAAAAGACACAATTAAACCTACAAACGTATTTGGAATGCCAAAGTGCCCAGGGAAAACCTGCACAAACACAAAAAAAACATGCAAAATGCACTCGAGTCGTTCCACCAGGGAGTGGAACGACTCCTTTTTGCTCTGAGGCGACAATGCTACCCACTGCGCCACCATGCCACCTACCGCACTCATGATGCCTAAACAAATGAAGTGGAATGAGCTGATTTAGCTTTTGGTTTATAGTGTTTATCTATAAGACATTTAACAACCCTGAATCCTGTCGTGCTCAACACAGTGGCTTGTGAATCCTGTCGTGCTTATCGGCTGAATTCAGTAAAACATGTTTTAGGTACCTTTAGAAAACAGGACAGGAAAGTAGGAGAAAAAAGATAAACAATTCGTAAGCCCAGAGTGCTGTTTTAAAATAGTTTAACCTGCATTTTCCTTTATCCGCTGAGCTTTTTTCTACTGTTAACCAGAACTGGGACCACAGACTGATGTGTGCTGGGCATACACTTCTAATTTATACCTTAGTAAATAAAAGTATACTTTGACAATATGAAAGAGACTGTGAAATGATAATTTTTTTTATTGGCAGTCTTTCTTTGCCATTTTGTTCAACTGTGGTTTGTATTACTAGCTGGTAATAACGCATTTTGAGCTGCATTCATCACCACTCTAAACACCTGCACTCCTGTCCATTGATGCGGTTATTCAGACATGTGACAGCAGAAAATATATAAAATCACTCAAATACATATAAAGAACTTCAGTTAATGTTCACAGCATGAGTTAGAAGGAAGAAAATATTCTGTAAAATTGACCACGGCACAGGCTCCGTTGCTCCGATACTGGCCTTCAGCTGTTCTGCATTGTTGGGTCTGGCGTATCGCATCTTCTTTACAATACCCAATAGATTTTCTATAGTGTTAAGGTCAGCTAAATTTGCGGGACAATTAAGAATAGGGATACCATGGTCTTTAAACCAAGTACTTATAGCTTTAGCACTGTGTGTATGTGCCAAGTCATGTTGGAAAATGAAATCAGCATCTCCCAAAAGTTGGTCAGCAGCAGGAAGCATGAGGTGTGCTAAAACCTCTTTGTAGACAGTTGCATTGTCCTTGGACCTCAGAAAACACAGTGGACCAACACCAGCAGATGACATGGCTCCCCAAACCATCACTGACTGTGAAAACTTTAAACTAGACCTCAAGTCACATGGATTCTGTAAGACATTTATAGCCACATATATGCAATTAAGGTGCAATTAGGATATTATTTAATATATTTATTCCTTCATTTTTTTCAGCCGTAGGCTTGTGGTTAAGGAACCAGCCTTTCAACCAGAAGGTCCCTGGTTCAATTCCAAGTAGGGACAAGTCATGGCTGAACCCCCAGCACCTAACCCCCAGTTGCTCCCCGGGCGCTGTGCTGGCTGCACACTGCTCCGGAGACGTGTGCTCACTTCACCGGTGTGTGTCTATGTGTGCGTTTCACTGCATGGATGGGTTAAATGCAGAGCACATATGCAAACATAGTGACAAAAATGTATCACTTTCACTTGGAACAGCCAGTGCCCATTTTTGTAAATAATGGAAGATACTGTGTATTTATTTCACTTCAGTTCATATTTATGAGTCCAAGTAGATTCAGGAGATACAATTCCAATTGGGTAGATCACAGGGTATATTGCCACAACATAAAGGGCCAAAGGACTGTAAATTACCCAAAACCAAAAGTGATAACCCTATTAGATATTAGCAAGCACAGGCAAGCACACAGCAAATATACAACAACTAGCTGGTTATTTCACGAAGACCCCATCACCAGAAGCTATAACCCTGTTGAATATTGGCTCATCAATCAAATCCACTTTCTATCCGGAGCACAGATGAAACAGTTGTACTGCCTCATACACAGGGCTCTTTCACAATGAAGCTGATATTCGTGATAACACGAGCTACAATACAATGATAGAAAGATGCTTGTATTTGTAACATGCATTCTTATTTTCCTAAAACAGTATTTTGTACCAATTTATAATGAAATCAATACAATTATTTTGTGCCTGTTGTTAGTGTCTGCCGTAGCTTCACAGCAATAAGGTTTAATCCTCTAGTGGGACAACCCCACAGTCCAAAAACATGCATGCTAGGTTACCTGGAGCTGCCAAATTGTTTATTACTTGTGTACAATGTATAACTATGTGTAAAAATGTAATCTTGTTCTCGTCATGCTTCTTCAAGGCTAAAAGTGAACATAACATATTTTATAAAAACCTAATCTACTACAGTCTTGTATTGATCAGCGTTCATAACTTCATGGTAGTAATCATAGGTTGCTGTAAACTGCTGGGGTGTATATTGTAAATTATTTTATATTTTACATGCATGTTATATACCTTAAAACATATAATTTAATGTAGATGCAATAAAAATAATATTTTGAAGCTATTATTGCGATGTCTGTGAATATGCAGATAAAAGTCCTAAATGACATTGTCTCTTGTAACAATATTAAAATGGCAATTAATATTTTTTAAAGTTAACTATTTTAGTTTTATATAGATTTTTTTTAATTATTATTTTGATTATTTGATGTAATCCAACTGGAATTTACTGTTCCCAGGTATATTTCTAATGTTACTTTTATTAAACGTAGGAAATGTACAGTTTATACTTGGTATTCAATAGCATTCTGAAATGTAGCATTTAGTACTGATAGTAGTTTGATATACTGTATGTTAATCTAATATGAAATGTTCTCATTTGATTAAGTAGCTCATATACAGGCTGGAATGAGCCCAACTCAATCAGCAAATGCTCATTTAAATAACATTCTGATACATAACTCCATATATTTGCCATTTGATGTATTTTTAATTTTATTTACCTTTGTCCTTCCCCATAAAAATGTTGTATGTAAAGAGGCAGAAAATGCAAATGTAACTAACCGATTGACAGTCCATTGTGACAGATCTTATAAGCGTATCAAAGTGCTTCTTTAGTTTTGATCAAATAAGAATGTCATTGTGACTGCACTATTCAGACCATGAAAGGATGAAGTGTTTATCACCTTGGACAACAAGAGAGAAGGAGGACTAAAGCAGCACTTCAGTGCCAATGCTGAAGGAATGAGTAACATTTCAAAACAGCGAAACTGGCAGAAAAAAAAACCCCATCCAAAGTCATTGTGGCCTGTGGAAAAGAGGTTTTTATTTGCTTCTGCTTCAATAGAGACCAAGATATACGTTTAGAATCAAAGAGAAAGAGAAGGGAACAGCAAAGTGTTCAGAAACCCTGAGATTATCTTGCAAATAAACTCAAAATAAAAGCTAGAGTATCTATAAATAAATGCACTAGAAATATTATGAATAATAAACGTACATTTCTTTAAAAATTACAAAAAAAAAATATTTTTCTGCTTGATTGGCATCATTAACATCAGTTTTAACCTATATCTGAAAAATATGCATGTATGTGTCAAAACAAATACAATAAAGCCTTGCTAGCTCCCGGAATTAGTCTAAAAAATGTCTTTATTACTTTGGTTATGGGAATGAGAGTTCGGTGATGGATTGCTCAATCTTTCTAATTCAGTTATGTGAGCAAGAGTGATGGCACAGCCACAAGGCACATCATTTCCACAGTCTCTCAATGAACTCTGTACCTACCTGGGGAGGAAATCCACTGAAACTACACAATAGCTCATTTTGAGGTGCACACTCTGTTGGAGGTTTAGGCAGTGCATACAGAACTACATTATCTAATTGCAATTACACTTTTGTTTCACTGATGATATAGAAAAGGATTTAGTAAAGGGCAGGCAACTGATTTTGATTCAATACAATTATGCCAAGCTACAGTATATCGCTGCTGCAGTCTCTGTAGCCTTGCAGTGTGTTTAATCAACACGACGACATTATTACACTGCGCGGTGTTATACATTATCAATGTCTACCTACAACTCTGCCTTCAGTGTTGTTTTTTTTTGTTTACAAACCATATTTCCTGAGAAAAGTGTTAATTTTAAAATATTTAACACAACACATGGGTCATCCAATTTGTCAGTTGTTTCTTACACGACTGATTAGACTGTTAAATAAGTCAGCAGGCTGATTTTGATCATTGTTAATAAGTGTGACTGAAGACATGATTACTAGGAATATTGTCTGGATTAGCACTTTTAACACCAGCTCTTGAACCATTAAATACCTAGCGCTTCAAATACTTAAGCAGCTAAGACTGTGGAGGCGGATGTGTAACACATTCAAGAGCGGTGTAAGTTGTTTGTTTTTGCAGTAATCTCTAACTCTTGCCAGAAAATGACAAGCAAACCTACTGAAATTGCTGCAAATGCTTCTATCTGTACCTGCTCCACTGTATTTAAATATAGGCTAAATAGAACTACTAAGGCTAAAACATGAGGCTAATTAACAATTATCAAAATAAACAGAATTATTTATGTACTGCATAAGATTAATAATGGCGATGCAGGGAAGAGGTTGGAAGTATCAGTACTCCACTCCGTAGGGATTTGGCTGCTGTGCTCCGCTGTTGGCGGCGTTATCAGCACTCGTGCTTAAAGATAAGTTTGGGACATGAAAAATGTAATGCAGCAGGAGTGATAAAGAGAGAGGGTGGTGAGAACCTTCAATACTATGCAGGCCCATACTCAGGGTAGCCAAAGAGTTTTTTTTTCTAATCATTCACTAAAGAGAAGGAAAATTCATCTTATTTTTTTATGCCAGAGACAACACACCGGGACCACACTCTGGCACAATGCACAAACCTGTTTGAAGATCAAACCCGCTAGATTACATTTCATCTTAAAAATGATTGGACAGCTGGAAATGGTGGAATTGCGACGTCTGTGAATATGCATATAAAAGTCCTAAATGACATTGTCTATTTTTATAAATGTAATGCAATGCCATGAAAAGGAGATGATTAACAAGTAAAACTTCACCTTAATTACAACTGCAAAATTAACTTTCTTGCTTCATCACAGCTGTTGCTCAGGGTTGGACTGCGTGTCTGTTTTACTATCTGATTATGATCTAATCAATCATTGAGATGACAGCCCAGTCCAAGAAAACTCACAGCATGTTTCCTACTGCTTTGTTTAAGTCTGGAGCAACTTAGCCTTTCACAACTATTGCTGATTGATAGATACCTGTGTGTGTATGTGTATGTGTGTGACCTGTAAAAATTTACATCTTCACTAAAGCATTTAAAATTGGCAGAAATCGATGATTTGTAGTTCTTACCATCACAGTGTGATGCTGAAGGACTCATTATTTTCCCCCAACAAATCCCACAAAAACAGTTCACAATATCTGGACAGAGACTGGTGAATCTTCTGCAGTTGTGTTAATTCTTTTTCATTGGTGTGATTTAGGCCAGAACTCCACACCTCCCGTGCTTAAGACAGATTGGGAAGTAGAGCCTAAATCATAGGCTAATGGGCCTGTTATGGATGAATCTGAGCCATGCATCTGGCGCAGCGTGTGGTTCAAGAGCCGCTTCATCTGTTACAATCTGTGGAGCGTAGTTATATACACACATTAATGCAGGACTGGGAAGGGTTTTGCAGCTAACAGACCCGAGGACAAATATACAACTTCCGATTTTGCCAGGTGCACCATCATACAATCAACAGATAGCTGAAATCTAAAGATATGTGGCTCACAGTGGGAACAGTTGGCATGTGGTCATCCCAGAAGGCTTCACACAATCATGGTTTAATATGGATTCACATGCACATCTGGGACACCATAGGCAGGATATTAACCAAGTAAAGTGTGACAGTTAAACAAACTGAAAACAAATTCTAACAATGACATGAAAAGGATGATTAGTAGAAGTACTGGAGAATTAGAGTCAGTCCAGCAAGAGTTTAACTACAAGGTGGCATATAAACATGGTTTGTGATCAAATTATGACATCAAAATACCATGATGTAAATACAGACTGTGAATAATACAAATACATAATAGATGAAAAAACATTAAATTATTAGTATAAAGAACATATTTCTTCCAAGAATTTTATATATGAATTTCACTTCTGCAAAGAGGGTCAGGTTTCAAGTTCAAATTCCCTCATGGACCCTAAAACACAGCAGAAATTATGAAGAAAGTGTTTTTGCTGTTGTTTTGCTTTCAGCATTTTTTGCCAACAGGTTTTGCCACAGTGTGCCACTCGCATTGAAGATGTGGAGCACGTTTTATTCCGGATGCCCTTCTTGATGCAACCTTCACCATAATATATAATATTTAAAATTATGTCTAGATTGGAAATGCTGCTTCATATGGAGAAAGAAAATGATGGGATATAGCAAATATAAAACTATTGCGCGGGTTCAATAATAAAATGCTAAAAAAAGTACATAAGTGTATTTGAGGTATATTTTTACTGAACAAAGAACTCAAAGATCTACACAGAGATTAAAAATTGCATATACACACCTAGGAATATATTTTTATTCTGAACTAAGAAGCGTCTTGCAGCCTTTCTTCAAAGTCAAAGAACAGGCTGGGGTCAACTGGAGTGTCATTCTCTGCCATTAAATAGAAAAACAGCAAGAAACACTCCCAGAGTCTGTGGCGCTCAGTGGCACGCTGCATTTAGCGGCAGGATGTCAAGTAAATGTAAGAGGTTTGAACAGAGGCAGAGAAAAGGTCAGAGCAGTGTCTATCACTCAGTCTATGAGATAGGTTAGAGGAAGGATGTTCAGTTCTTTTGAGACTCTTCCTGCATTCTTATTTGAACAAGAAATTTCCAATATGTTGATTAATCTATTAATCAACAGATCAGTCTGGGTTCATTCTCTATAATAGCACCACCCTCACATTACACTTAACAATCACTAGTTTAGGAACACCTAGCAGGTGGCATATGGTCACTAATAAAGCGCTTTCCTAACTGGTCATTTTTATCATAGTTGGCTCTCATATAAGATGTTGACATTGTCTAATGCACAGAAGAAAGAGACTTAAACGATTTGACCGGGCACAGAGAGTTGTAGCTGATTTCCTTTCATACCCCTGCAGTATCTTGAAAAGATAGGGCCAAGATTCTGGTCCTTGCAATTTGTATGTTAATCCAAAAAAACATCATGACATTTACAGCAATCTTAAAAAAGGCAGGTTGTCCTGCACATAGTATGGATATTATGAACATGTTTATTAGGATATCTCATTTTTCGAGGCAGTTTGCAACCAAATAAATATCACTTCAAGCCCCTTCATTTGCAAAGATGTAGTATGGTACATTTTAAGTGCCAGTAAATCATTCCGAAACTTTATTTATAATTCAATTCAATTATTTTATTGTTTTACGCATTGTGAAAGCTCTCTGTTTACCAGGACATTCAGTGCTGTAATATGTCTTCACATATTGTACTGAAAAACATCAGTCAGATTGCTGTGCTTTTCTATCCCATGTGCACATGAAGTGCAGTGCTGAATCACAGCCAAGCTGCCACTTCAATGTAAAAATGAGAAAGGTGCTCTTAAGAGCCACTGTTTTTCAGTCTGTGATACTGTATATTTTGTACTAAAGTGGTGCATCAGGACCAGTGGAAGACGACCCACACCCATGTGAATATGACAAGCTCATTCTAAACAAACAAAAACAAAAAAGTGATTATATAAGTAACAGAGTAACAGAATCGGAGTGTTACATTTCTGTAAATAGTTCCTGCTAAATGCTATACTCTGTACCAAAAAAATGTACTGTAACTCATTATTGTTCAACATTTTTTAATGTTTGAATTAATGAATAATATTTGTGTTAATAATTTTATTTACCACATACATTAAATAAGCACCCCTAATTAAAAGTAGATACGAGGCTACCATAAGCACACCGTTTTTTGACCCATAATATTAGTAAATGCAGTAAACATGTTTTAACAAGAGAGCAATCAATGCATTATCCAAAAGCTAGTTAGTATGTTATTTGAAAGCATTAGATTTGCTCAGCTATTGGTCAGAACATCATGCATTTCAAAAACTCACTGAAAAGACTGAGCATGCAAGTGTACTTTACACAGCCATCGTCAAATACTGCATATTATCATAGTATCATAGCCCTGTTAATAATTTCTACATTTTGAGCAATTTATTCCACCAATGGAAGTAATTTGCATCCTCCATCAGGTTGCCATTTTCATTTAAATTCACATTTCCAGCCCTGCCTCTGTTCAATTTCCCTTGTTCACAGGTGTCAGGATTGCATCTTGATGCTCCATAAACATAAACTATGCATTTAAGCGTTTGCTTTGCAAAGTTAAATGTGACAGACCATATGGTTCTGAAAGCATGGCCTGATTGGTGAAGATGGGTATTTGGAGGAAGTGTGTATCAGGGGACATACAAAGTGAACTCAGGAGGAACTACTGCACTATGATATCAATTAAAGAAATGCACAACCAGATGGCCTTGCTCATTAAACAAGCAACACATATTGGACATGAGAGACAAAAACAGGAGGAGTCGCTCAGTATTGTTTGGAATATGCCTCACTGCTCAAGCTAAGCTGTCAGATGAGTGTTGGGTCATGATATATGTAGTTTTTGTGTTTTAATTTTTACTCTACACTTTTAATATAGCGAGCTTATGAAGACCATATCAAAACACTTAATGATACACCAATATGTATAACGGGGCGGCAACGTGGTGCAGTGGGTAGCGCTGTTGCCTCACAGCTAGAAGGACACAGGTTTGCTCCCCGGGTGGGCCAACTCTGGAAATTTCTATGGAGTGTGGAGTTTGCATGTTTTGTCTTGTTTCCTTCCACATTCCCAAGACATGCATGTCTATAAACTGGCCCTTGGTGTGTGACTGTGTGTATTGTAAATTTTGATCATTTTGTGAAAATAGAAAGACAATGATAATTTCAGGTTGAAATCTCTTAAAAGCAAGTTATTTTCTCCAGGTGCAAGAACGCCTCACAAACCTGTGAAGGAACAGACAAGTAAAGACAGAGTGATATTGAAAAAAACTAGAGATTGGGGTTTTGTATAATGAGAAATCTAATATAACTGAATTTTCAGCGTGGATATAAATCAATAAGGGTGTATAATGTACATTTTCGTTCTGATAGGCCTGTTGGACAGCATTGCCCTCATAATCGAAAAGCCTATTTCTTTTGTGGAATTTATTAGAGTATTTAAATATAGAGTATCAGATTTTATAATATAGAGTAATTTTCACAGAGATAATCAATGTCATTTTTTAAAAACTGTGCAACTGCTATTTAATTACATTTGAAACAGATAACTTCCAAAAGCTTGCACAGATAAATGGCATTACACACAAGAGATTGAACAGACGGCAAATACACAGCTTTCTGCTCTGCTGACAGGAATATTAATTATCTGCACAGGGAAAAAGTACATGGAGATCACACAAAAGCAAAATAAAAACCGAGTACAAAACCTTCTAGTACAAACCTTCTATACTTCTTATACACAGTACAGAATAGCGCATGCCCCATAGGGAGAAGATACTAAATAAAAGAAAATAATACACTCATGGCCATTTCACTAGGTATATTTTATTAGTAAAATATTTGACCACCGTTTGTCTTTATAGTGTTAGTTAGTAGTGTTGCCTTTCTATCATCTCGAAGCAGTCTGTGCATCATCCTCTGATCCACATCCACGCAAATGTCGCTCACTAGATATTTTCTCTTTTTGCAGACCATTCTGTGTAAACTTTAGAGATGCTTGTGTGTGAAAATTCCAGTAGATCAGCAGTTACTGAAATACTTAGCAGTTGCCGGCCTGGCACCAAACAACCATGGCACTTAAAAATCAGTCACTTAAATCACCTCTCTTCTGATCTGTTTGCAAGTTGCATGGACCTTCTATACATAACAAGAGCCACTTTGGGGTGTTTTGGAGGAGCAAGTCAGGAAACGTTTTCCTCCACTAGCATCACGTAGTGACCAGGCCACTATCCTGCAAGAAGAATGGCTTAAAATCCCTCTGACCACTGTGCGAGACTTGTATGTGTCCCAAGACGAA
>JAOUQV010000007.1:4139929-4153590 GCA_028565295.1 Aspidoras spilotus | reverse complement strand
CGCTGTATTGGCCGCAAAAGGAGGCCCTACACCATACTAATAAATTATTGTGGTCTAAAACCAGGTGTTTCAGTTAATTGTCTAACCCCTGTATGATTAAATTCCAACATTTCCAGAAAGAAAATTTACAAAATATTGGAAAAAGCCTATCTAATTAAACTGAAGAGGAAAAGGATGTTACTCTGCAGTAAGTTTCTCCCAAACAACAGTGTAATGACGCAATCTGTGCACATGTGAGTATCTCTTCCTGACATAGAAAATGTCCCTAAGAGCCACCATGCATGACAATTAACCCGGAATTATTTTGTTAATGTGTTTTCTTGGCAGGCAAACCTTCCAGAGCCTGCCAACAGACGGGATGCTGAGAGAAAAACGTGGAAAGATAATGTACAGACACAGCGGGACGGTTCTCTGCCTTCAAAATTTGGGCTTCATTTGTGCATTCCCACAGTACGAATTCTTCGAAACAACATGGAGCTTTGCAAGGCTGTTCAAGATTAATGTTAAATGCTTGTGTATAATTACTAACACTTATCTTCATCCAGGTTCCAATTTCATTGTAATCTGAGGCCACTTCTTGTGCAAAGTATACCATGGTACAGCTGTATGAAAAAAAATGCAATCATATATCTTTAGAGACTCATCCTAAAGGTATGATTTTTCTGTCTGTGCATATGTAGATATTTAGCTCTAAAGGGGGCTATAACTACAGGTCCTACATGGGGCATTAGATTAGTGTAAATGGTATAAGTATTCTACAGTGTAATATAACACTCAGGATCTCTTTGGTGTGTCCTGTCCAGTGAGATGGAGTAGCATTTATAACTAGCCAATGACAAAAATACTTGAACTTCATCATTGCTACTTCAGCATAAGAAGAATCAGAAATAGTCTGGATTATGTCACAAAATTATGCCTTTTACACTGAAGCAAAAGTTAACCAGACTTTTCATTTCAAACTGGAGCAGTCACTCAAAATGTAAACGCAGTGTGCTTTAAAGTATACCCCTACACCAAGGAGTTTATAGTGTAGAGTCTTTATTTAAAGTCATTATCATAACCAAAACAAAAACAGCACAGGGCACACGATCAAAAAAATCAGTGAAAATACAAAGTTTATGTTAGAGGCAGTCTGCCAATTCCTCTGACCTCTCACATCAACAAGACATTTTTGTCCACACAACTGCCTCTCGCTTGTTATTTAATCTTTTTTGGACTATTCTCTGTAAAACCTAGAGATGGTTGTACATATAAATACCAGTACTATCTGAAATACTCAGACCAGTCAGTCTGGCACTAACAACCATGCCACTTTCAAAGTCAATTAAGGTTCAAAAGTCACCTTTATTTCCCATTATTATGCTCGGTTTGCACTTGTTGTCTTGACCACCGTGTTTGTAACGCACAGATCCGTACAGAGAGCAAAAGTGATCTTGTCGCTGCATTCAGGGGTTGATGGAGACTGTGTGTGCAGGTGAGCAAGCAGAAGTGTGAGAGAACCCAGAGCCTTCACCGCAAGTCTTAATACACTCCACCGGACAACCGTGAATACCTGACATAAAATGTTCATGTCGCAAATCATAAAAACAACACCCCTGAATGTCCAAATATACTTAAAACAAAAAATAAACAGAACATGTAATCGCAGATGAACCGACAAGTCAATGTGGTTGGATGATTAGATAATTGCGTTAATCTGCCCGTGAGTGTAAATACCAACTGGCTGTATAAATATCCTCCATCACAAACAATCATGCATGATAATCCTGCTAAACAGAACAGAGAACCTGTCTTTAAATGTGCTACACATAAAAAAAGTGAAAATAGGTTTCAGGTCATGTGTAGTGTACTCAATTGACCAGAGTCTTAAAGGGGACATGAAGATATCAGCACATGGTGAGACAGAGAGTGCTCCACAGTTATGATAGAAACGTTGTATGAGAACTTTTAACAAAACAAGAAAACACCTCAATGACTGGCCCACAGACTTGTAAAAAAGGTTCAAGGAGGGTTGGTCAGTAAGTTCATAAGAGAATCAGGTAATTGTGAATTGCGTCTGCTGCATTTAATGTCATGTTCTTAACACACTCTTAATAAAGTCTAACGTAAGCCCACTGTAAAAAGTGTCTATCTGCTTCGCTAATTAACTACTAATTCAGCCCGCTGAAGGATATCTCACCACATGGATCAGACACTGATATACTGATATTTCTCCCTTAATGTACTTTATGGTAAAAATAATCCCAGGAAGTACAATGCAACAAAATCAGGGTAACATCAAAAGTCAGGCTTAAGTGCTATTTGCAGCATTTTGGGAAATCATGGTTGAAATTTAAAAGAAGCCAAGAAAGCACTCATGCACCTTGACAATAATAATGCAGATATAAGCTTAATGCTGTCAACAGGCCTACACTATCCATTAGCATAAACTCCTCTGATCAAAGCCAAACTGATCATGCACTTCTGCATTTCAGTGCTACTGTCTGCTCCAAAACACTTTGGACAGTTCACCTGCAATTTGTGATTGCATGCATCAATTAGGATATAAAAGGCCAAAACACACTGCAGGATTTTATAACAAGTCTACTGAATGAAATCATTCAGCCACTGCCACTGTGCACTATTTTAGGGCATCCTGAGATGTTTTTAGCCAGGGGTGTGACAGGGTTCTTTGGATCTAATTGCAAGAAGTGGAGGGTGAGCGAATGGGACCTTAAACTCTGTTCGGTCTGCTAGTAATTGACTAACCACTGCACATAAAACTAGCTCTTAATTTGTACTAGTTAAGTATCTGATTATCAGGAATATACTTCAAAGTAATACAGAGCTCATCTAGAGTTTCCAGGATTCCCTGTAGAAAGTCGTCATTAGCTTGCCAGTTACTCGAAATTACAAACAGCTGTTTCTGATTATGCTGATTATTGCTTTTTATATAAGTTACCTTCTTGTGGCTTATTACAATATATGTATGTCACCACCGTAACCCGGATGAATGCATGTGCTCCGTGGTTTACTGTATTAAAGTCTATGTTTAACACTAAAACATGCCCTTCAATTCTCTTAGAAATATACTGAATGATTTTTTTAAATATATTCTTAGAAAATAAAACTATTCATAGTTTTATGTTAATTTATTCATTACTCACTACTGCCGATAACAATACTATGTGTAAGTGCTAGTATCAGTACAATACTAGTAAGTGCTAGTATCAATGAAACGCTATTAATGATTAATCATTATTTAAGTAAACCCCCTCTCTCCAGAAATTAAATTTTGTCAATGACTACTTTATTTTTAATGCAACTTTATTTTTAATTCTACTTTATTTTTAATGAGAGCTGTCTTTTTGATTCAAATTGTACAAAATCCCTACCTATATGAGGAGATGCTAGTGCTTTATTGTAGACTAATTTGGATGAATAGACAAGTAAAAAAACTCTTTCCGTTAATTGTTATCAGTGTTTAAAGTGTTACATTTCTGTTATTATTTAGGGGCATGATATGATTTTGTAAGGCCTGGTGAACTAAGCAAAATGTTTGTTCTGAGGTCGAGCACGTAGGAAAAGTGCAATCAACTCGACTCCTCCAGTCCACCCACGGCATCACATTTTTTTTTTTTGATGCAATCCCATGTTGTAGAGTGGTCATCATGCCTCCACTATTTCCTACAATGGCAGCACTTCTGTAAATGTGAAGTGCCTGGAGCATTGTTGTGTCTCTATATTCCTGGACCTCTTCTCTTATTGTCCAACCTAGTTTAGCTTTTGTCTTTGTGTTCCATATACTACAATATTAGTAGAAATTAAGCACTGTATCCAACTTGAAACAATTACATCAAATTAAGCAAATACACTGGCATAGAATTCAGGTGTAATGACATCTGCACTATTCCAAGACAGAACAAACAAAGCAGCACCATTTTGCATATCCGGATTCCTTTTTATTGTGTTTTGGTGTAGAATATAAGTCACTGAAAATGAGGCATCTTCTACATGAAAAACATTTCCTTAGAGTGTTCTTTGACCCAGAGAACCTCTTAAAATAACATCAACAAGGTTGCCCAATATTTAAAATTCAAAAGACTTGTTTGTGCACTCAATAAACAGTAGCACTGAATGAGAAATGATTGAATACAATGAAGCAGAATGATACTAAATTATAAGAAATAAATGAATCAATGATGAGTTTTCATTAATTATTCCCATGGATGGATTTAAATCTTTATTATTTTGAAATGCATTATGAAATGAAATGAATTACTGAAAATTAGTTACCAGGAACAAGCAAATAGTATGAATAAGAATACAATGGACCTACTAGATTTTATAATCCAATTGTCAAACTTCTTTTATTATCTGACTAATTGTCTAATTGTCTAATTAATTATGCCCCTTTCCACAGACCTCGGTTTATGTAGACATTAGATCAATCTAAATTCAGATAAATGAAATGTTCTTTTTACCAGCTGAGAGCTCACTATTATTGAGAAAATGAGGAATTTCAATGGTATCTGTGTTTTAGGGTCAATTCTGGCTCAAATAAAAATGAGCTGTGAAATGAGAATACATGTAGCTGAATATGCTCTGACCATAGAAAGCTTTCAAAAAAAAAAGAATGCCTTGATCTTGATTGCACTCCTTTTTTGCAAAAGTGAAACTGTGTAGTACTTATTGAGGATCTAGAGAGACAGTTAGTCTTTCATGTCTGACTTTTATCTGTATGAACTATCGTGAATATACCGCTTTTGGCTCTAACTGCTCATCCTCCCGATGCACACTGACCTTTTGTGTTAATGACACATTGAGAAGAAGAAGGCTAGCCATTTTTTAAGAATAACACCTTTCACAGGATAAAAATCCAAGGGAGAAAACAAGCTTTCTTCAACAATTGAAGATATAGGAATAGACAGAATCGGCACTGATGACTGCTGCAGTAAAAAGATACAGACAATGTAGGACATATATGAAGAGATAATCAATATATGATAATCAAACTTGACAGCTCACATCTTCAGACCATAGGTAATCAATATCGATAATTAAATATCATTTTAGGTATAGGACCATAGGCAAAATACTTGTATTTATTACGTATATGTACTAAAAGCAATTCTTAGCCTTGTGTGCTAATGAACTGAAATCCATATCAGCAATATGTGAAATCATTCCATCGATTAACCAAACTATCCATATGTTCAATCATCCATTTATCTATGTACAAACCCAATTCCGAAAAGTTAAAATTGTAAATAAAAATGGAATACAATTATGTGAAAGTTTCAAAATTCTATATTTTATTCAAAATAGAAGGTAGATGACATATCAAATGTTTAAACTTAAAAATTTATAATTTAAAGAGAAATATTAGGTGATTTTAAATTTCATGACAATCAACACATCTCAAAAAAAGTTCGGATAAGGCCATGCTTACCACTTTGAGACATCCCCTTATCTCTTTACAACAGTCTGTAAACGTCTGGGGACTAAGGAAACAAGTTGCTCAAGTTGAGGGATAGGAACTTTAATCCATTCTTGTCTAATGTAGGATTCTAGTTGCTTGACTGTATAAGGTCTTTTTTGTCGTATCTTCCGTTTTATGATGCAAGAAATTTGTATCTGGACTGCAGGTGCTTTGTTTTGATACTGATTCTTCTTTGAACTATACAGATTTAACTGGAAATACCAGATGCCATGTTAATTTGTGTTTACAGATAATGTTCTCTGGATATATTCCTGAGCCCATTTTGTAATTTCCGACAGAGAAGCATGCCTGTATGTGATGCAGTGCCGTCTAAGTACCTGAAAATCACAGACACCCAGTAGGTTTTTCAGCCCTTGACCCTTACAAACTAAGATTCTCTTACAGATTCTTTAATTCTTTTGCAGTTTTACACTGTCTAACTTCTTTCTGATATTCACTATTTGTCAGTGCAGAGCTAGGGGTATTGGTGATCCTTTCCCATCTGTATTTCTAAGAGCCGCTGCCACTCCAAGATGCTCTTTTTATAACCAGTCATGTTAATAACCTATTGCCAATTGGTCCTCCAGCTTTTCTTTTTTGTACCTTTAACATTTCTAGTTTCTTATTGCCATGTCCCAACTTTTTTGATATGTGTTGCTGTCACTAAATTTCGAATGAGCCAATATTTGGCATGGAATTTTAAAATGTTTCAATTTCGACATTTGATATGTTGTCTATGTTCTATTGTGCATACAATATCGAGTTTTGACATTTGTAAATTATTGCATTTCATTTGTATTTACAGTTTGTACTTTGTCCCAACTTTTTTGCAATCGGGTTTGTATGAAACTAGCTATACATTAATTCTATTTATTACAATAAGCTATTTAATGGGTTACTTTATATATACAGTCAGGTAGCATGTTAAACTAAACTAATGTTATGAGATGGATGAACAGAGTCCAAAAGATATAATTTGGACGCAGTCAATATAATGTCAATATAATGTCATACGCCATTATTTTGCGAGAAGTGGCTGCAGAGATGTGCTACTGGCATTTTCTACCATCGCATGCTCTACCAACTGAGCTATGCATATGCATACATATGAGATATGTATATATATATATATGATATACAGAATATTAGGTACTGTGATCATTGTTTTTTGTTTTTTTTACAGTATTTAAGTCACTTTGTTTACATATTTATTCATTCATTTTCCTCCGCTTAATCCACATGGGGTCGCAGGTCAGCCATTTCCCACCCAGCAACTCTGGGCCCAAGAGCAGAAACGACAATAGACAGGGCCTACACACTCACGTGCAAATTTACCCACTAAGGGACACTTTAAAGACACCACTTAACCTAACACACGTGGAGAAAACCCGTGCGAACATGGAGAGAACTCCACACATAAATATCCCAAGTCACCCCACCCGGGAAAGAACCTGGATCTTTCTTGCTCTGACTACTACTGCGCCACCGTGCTGCCTACTCCATTTACACATAGCTGGTAAATGTTAACTTCTGCTATTAAGTAAATTGATCAACACATTAACAATAATTTTAATGTTATATAATTTTAATAAATTATTATTTCTTTATAAATAAATTATTATTGCTTACAGGTGATTTTGTATGAAAGAAGCAACATGAACTTCATATATACAGCACATGTATAGGAGAAATTTAAATTACGTTTATATATCCATGTAAACGTTAATTCTTTTATCGCTTAACAGAATACGCCTAATACTCTTACTCGTCCTCATTGCAGCACACAAGCAGTACTGAGAGTTTTTCTCTAAAAACAGTTCTGGGACATGGTCACAGTATGGCACCAAAACCCAAGCATGTCCTTTAGCACACATTTAGGAGCATGGCAAAAGCTTTGTACTACATGCTGTGCCTTTTCTGAGATCATTGACTGGCAGCAGGAGCCAAGACTGACGGTGCTGAAAACATTGATATGAGGAATCATAATTGTTTCTGCATTCTAATTATGGAGTGGAAAACTGTGGGTCATAGAAATCAAGACAGAACTATATTTCCACTTGAATTGAGGAGTCCTCAGCTGGAGTAGAATAAAAATGAAAAAAATTCAATTACTCAACAACAGAGGTTGGCTACTGTTATATATAAATATCTGATTAACGATAAAGTTGGTGAATTCATTTAATAATTTGCGAATCTTAATTATACAGTAATTGCTATCTGATTACTTTATTTTTTTATTTCTTTTATTAATCCCCATAGAGAAATTATTATGATTATGGTGAGAATAAATTCTGATTCACAGTATTTATATCAGGTTTTGACTTATCATTCAAGTTATCATACTGTTATCATTCTTTAGAACCATTTATTCAAAAACTATTTCTTTTAAAAAGCATGCATTTGGAATTCACTCAACTGGCATGTGATACTTCTATAATATATACTACAAACCATGAGCCAACTTGTGAAAAATATACTATATAATATGTAATCATACTGTATTTATTGGTTTTATATTAGTGTTACTGTCCTTGTACTGAACTGGAATACAGTATATAGTTGGCACAACATACCGGTTAGCAATTCATACCATTGCTTCATGCTGCAAGTTCCACGGTCTAATATTTTACATGGTAAATCTCATCATGCTTTATTTGTTTGTTTTTTTTTCATTTTCTTTATAAATAAAACCGTTTTACACTTGCACGCTTCTCCAAGTCACTCTTGTGCCAACGAGGTTATTCTGTGAATAAAATACAAAATGTTCCTGCAAAGTGCAAGGCTGCAAGTTCTGTTTAAAGCAATTTATTTTGTTTATTCGGATACAGACTGCAAGGAGAATTTAATTAAGTTTAATTGTAATACATTACAAATCACATCAGTGATAAATGATAAAAACGGAGAAAAGTTTTCGACCAAAAAGTTTCTATTACTGTTTCTTAGAGGAAGGTAAAATGATGTGATTCATCAAAACCTTGTTGTTGATCATGATGCTCAATAAAGAAAATGAAGTGATTGTCCTGAGTGCTCATATAATACTTCCAGCTTCTGTAAAATCACAGAAAGAAGTAACTATTATAGTAGTACCAACACTTTCACTCTCGTCAGGGTTGTGTTGGACCTGGGACTGATCCTGGTGACAATGGAGGTATAGTACAACAATCATTTTAGTAATGTTAAGGATTATTTGGCTTCCTCTGACGTTCTAATATATCCATGTAGGTTGAAAGTTGAAATATTCTTGAATCTAAATTTTATCAAAGAATTTTATTGTCATATGCACAATAACCAGACATATATATATATATAAAGTTAAATGTATATATACTGTATGTCAGGCCATATGCTGTAATTGCTTCATGATTTTCGGTATTTTGACATTTTCAATTGAATAATCAAGATGTGTTTGTTCCTAGGACAAATAAGTATGTGATCATTTATTGATTTAAGGCTAAAAAATGTAAATAAAGACCATGCTGTTTAAATAAATGTGTAAATAAATTAAATAAAAATGTAAATAATAATATGCCATTGCAGTAGCAGGACATTTTCAAGAAAGTATTGGCAGAATGACATTTCTGCCTCAATCTTTATGAGATCGTAATAGTAAGAATTGTATTTAATTTGAAAAAAAAGAAAAAACTTACTGCTGTCGGTGACTAAGTAAAAAAAAAAGTGTACACAATGTATTCATCTCTCTCTATCTCTTGCACAGATTTACTTAAAGTAACCCAGCAATCATATGCCAGCTCTCAGATTTCACTGCTCTTAACCAACATTTTTATGAAACTTGCCATCATGACATTTTTTCCTGTATTTTTTCAAAAACATCCCAGAAGGAGACCACAGTTCAGGAGTCAGAAAGTTTTGTGCGCATTTATCTCATGGCACACCATACAGGAAATATGTCTTTTCTTATTCTGTAGACAGACACCAATGACTTGACTTTGAAGCAGGATCAAGGTTTAGGGCTAGATGACATAAGCAGAAGCAGAACTGGGAGAGGCATCACTTGTGACACTGAAAAAGGAATCCGATTTCACATTTCCATACACTGTCACATTTAGTATTTGCAGATTACAGGGTTCATAAGAAACAAGCAACCTAAAGACTTCCAAGCGTTTAATGTTATAAACAGTTTCTCTAACCAAATCACTTAATACTCAGATTATTGATTCAGAGTGCTTTTTCGTTTAACAACGCCAAAAGTCAAAGTAAATGCAAGATTTATTGATATTGAACTTGTATAGCTGTTATTATCCCATGAATTTTTCATATGCCTGTATCTCTGGTTCTAAAATATATACCTCTGACACAACACCTTTAACAGAACACAGGTTACACTCCATGAAATATTTACTTGACTCAGCACTTTCAGCATGACTAAAGAAGAAACTACATATGGGAATAATTTAAGGAAAATTTCCACCAGGTACAGTCGCTCACTGAGTGGATTAATTGATATGAAAAACTCTGAAAATAAGTCTAGGCTAGCGCAAATAATTGTTATTGCCGACAACCGATACGAGAGCTCTTTTCATCACCAAATTGGTAGCCGCAAGGCAAGTACAAGAATGTCTGGCTGGAAAGAAATGAGATATGTGGACAGTCCGGCAAGACCACGTAAACCACACTTCTCCTGGAATGTACAAAAGGAGGAGAACCTAGTGGTGATTTGGAGTTAGCAGGAGCGTCTCTTTGACGCATCGTCACATTTATACCATGACAGAATGTAAAAGAAAAAAGGCAGACAAAAATTGGTGAAGCCCTCAAAATCCTACTCAAAAGGTCTACTTAACAATAGTTGCAGTGTTTAAACTTAGCCTACCAGCAAACCATACATTACTGAAGATTGCTAGCTTCGATAATATAAATCTGGCGTGTGTTTGTGTGTGGGTGGGTGTTTTTAATTTATAGAGGTGTCCACAGGTCTCTACATGTTTGGAATATTTAGGAAAAGACTGTAGAGTTAGTAGGGATAGCCCTCCCTTAATATCATTCATGACATTTAAAACAGAAAGAAAAATTCTGGAATTAGACACAACCAGTGTATGTGTCATGATGTTATTTCAGATTTGAAGACTTGCACATTCAGAACTGCATTCACATCATGAAGTGTACCGTGTAAAATAATACTCGAGTCTATAGCTTGGCAAATACAATACTCTTCGCTGCACTCAACCTTACTCACTTTGCTCATTGACTGAGGTCTTTTTCTTTCCCTCTGCAGCATTATTGTTGTTTATTTGGTTTTTTTTTTTGAAACCTTAGGTTTTTGCCTGTGAGTTGTTTTGAATGTTTTCGCAAAGCCTGAATGGGTTTCTTCCAAGTTCTCCAGTTTCCTGTCACAGTCCAAAAGCATTTAAATAGATGGATTGTCAATGCTAAATTGCCCCTGTGTGCAATAGTTACCTCCAATGAAATAGCATCCATCCAAGGGTGAAATCTCTCACATAACATCCAGTGTTACCGGGATTGGCTCAAGTTCCACTGACTCTGGCCAGGATATGGCAGTTATTATGTTGAATACAACATAATGGATGACTGAATGGAAATAATTACCTCCTCTGTATGAGTAGGTTTGTCCTGCATGTGTTTGCTGCCTCCTTGATTAACTAAAAGATCTGTTCCACAGATTTTCTCCTATAATTTTACATATGTATATATGTCACTCATATTGTACAAAAGGTAACAAGGTAAAGGCCATCACTTGCTTTCTCAGACACCGCTTCCTTTTGGTGCTACTCAAGTCATAACATGCTTCCTCAGACGCTACTTTCTTTTCTGCTACTCATGCATCATCTTGAGCGGTGTTGCTCATGGACACCCCACACTCATATAGGCGGGTACGTCTGCTTCCGTTCCCAACCTGCCCAATTTTGCTAACAGATTTCTCAGTCATGGGCAGCTCTGCCATTACTGGGACACAAACACTTTGATTACATCCCTCCGGTTCCAATTTTCTACACTCATAATCATTCATCTGAATATATTTCAGTCTCAAATGACAGAAAAGATGCTTCAAACAAAAATTTATTTCATAGATCTCTAAGCTTCTACAGTCAGTGAACTTGTAATATTGTGTGCAAACCCAATTCCAAAAACGTTAATACAAAGTACAAATTGTAAATAAAAACAAAATTAAATTATGTGGAAGTTTCACAATTCCATATTTTATTCAGAATAAAAAATATCAAATGTTTAAACTGAGAAAATGTATCATTTAAAATGAAAAATTGGGTGATTTTAAATTTCGTGACAACAACACATCTCAAAAAAGTTTGGACAAGGCCATGTTTACCACTGTGAGACATCCCATTTTCTTTTTATAACAGTCTGTAAACGTCTGGGGACTGAGAAGACAAGTTGCTCGAGTTATTGCTCGAGGACAGGAATTTTATTCCATTCTTGTTTAATGTAGGATTCTAGTTGCTCAACTGTCTTAGTTATTTAACTGTTTACTATCTGGACTGCAGTCTGGCCAGTTCAGTACCCAGACCCTTCTTCTACGCAGCCATGATGCTGTAATTGATGCAATATGTGGTTTGGCATTGTCATGTTAGAAAATGCAAGGTCTTCCCTGAAAGAGCTGAAACTTTCGACATTTGATATGCTGTCTATGCTCTATTGTGAATACAATATCAGTTTTTAACATTTGTAACTATTTAAATTCCATTTTTATTTACAGTTTTACTTTGTCGCAACTTTTTGGAATCAGGTTTGTATAAGACTACCATGTTCTAACCTACACACACACACACACACCCAATAAGCCAGCCTTCAGTCTATTATCATACGCTTCCTCTCTCATTCTCTGTCGGTGTATTTATTTAACAAATCGTGCCTGTCTAGAGTGACCTTAATATTCCTGGATCTTCACAGCTCCCTACATGATGATGGTATCCTAAGCATGTCACCGATGTGAAAATAAAAAAAAAGAAGCAAGTATTTCTTTTTCACAAGCCCCCTCTCACCGCCACACACAGACAACATCTAACTAACATCTCTGTAGGCACAGATCTGCCCTCCCAGCAGTGTTACGTTATCAGAATATTATCATTTCACTACCCTGTTTTCCATCTCCCACAAAAAACATGTGAATTAAAAAAAAAACACATTTACTGTAACACACCAACACTGACACACACATAGACAATAAACAAGGATTTAAGATGTAGCATAAATGGTGCTGTTAATC
Organism: Aspidoras spilotus; assembly: GCA_028565295.1. NCBI lineage: Eukaryota > Metazoa > Chordata > Actinopteri > Siluriformes > Callichthyidae > Aspidoras > Aspidoras spilotus. Next base: position 4,140,931 of record JAOUQV010000007.1, on the reverse strand, counting down.
ATTCTGTCATTCACACACATTGTCTTGGATGTGTTCATTTTGATAAAGCGAACATTACAGCAGTTCCACCCTCAGACAACATTTGAGAGCAGGTTTGAGCGAAAGGAATGACACTGAAATGTCAACCCCAAAAGGTCAGATATGAGTGTGGAGAGATAATGCTTATGTAAAGCCATTACTCTCAATAGCTGATGCATTATCGTTAAAAGGCCAAAGCAGACTAATCACAGAGGTGATGGCTTTGCTTTGAGACATAAAACAGTTTCATCACAACACACGAAACTAACCAATAAACTGTACACAGAGTATCTCATAGGAAAACACATTATCTCCTATAAAACATAAGCTGGTGGCTATAGCAAACTGCCTGTGAAAAGTTTTCGTTCACTGTCCTGAATGCACAAACTACTATCCAAAAGCAATCGCATGCCAATCAACAATCACTGTCTGACTACACGTTTGTGTGATGGGTGTGTGCCAGATTCTCATTGCCAGTCTATTATGACAGCTGGCTGCATATTTCACTTGTCACCGCTTGATGGTAGTTGGATAAGTTCGACACAAACAATTTTCAACAAATAATAAATGAAGTATGAACTAGTGAGTAAAAATAACAGCTGAGGAAAATGCTAACATTGCTAGCTAACATTGCTGTCTCCCCCAATTGCTGCTTACAGTCGTGAATAGTTGTCGGGGCAGTCGTAGGCTTGTGGTTAAGGAACCGTGTGCTCACTTCACCTGTGTGTCTATGTGTGTGTTTCACTGCACGGATGGGTTAAATGCAGAGTGTCCGCTGTGTGCGAACATAGTGGCAAAAATGTATCACTTTCACGTACAGGAGTAATCCTGTTACATCAGTTCAATTGAGATTGGTTATTTATTAGTATGGTGTAGGGCCTCCTTTTGTGGCCAATACAGCGTCAATTCGCCTTGGCAATGACACATACAAGTCTTGCACAGTGGTCAGAGGGATTTTAAGCCATTTATCTTGCAGGATAGTGG
>JAOUQV010000007.1:4121569-4139829 GCA_028565295.1 Aspidoras spilotus | reverse complement strand
GCTCACTTCACCAGTGTGTGTGTATTTGTGTGTTTCACTGCACGGATGGGTTAAATGCAGAGGACCAATTCCGCTATATGCGAACATAGTGGCAAAAATGTATCACTTTCACTAAATCTCGCATGTAAATGTTTATTCAGCTCCTATACAAAATAATGTAAATATATAATATTATTGACTTGTGCAGCATTGCAAAAGTCTGGAGTACATAGTCAAACCATGTAGCTCTCTCTATCCAGCCTTTTCATACATGTCATATTTTGAAAACTTGAGAAAATAAGATCATAACATGCAAGACAGTGACTCCACAGTGATTCCTTGATTAAGATATTATTTAAAAATCTGTGCTACTCCACACTGGGCAATTCATGTTACAGTGTGCCTTCTCCTGTGAAACATGCTATGCTGTACCACACATTTGCTTTATGAGACACCATAACCCTCATGAGGAACTATTTCATCATTTATAACAAGACCACAGAGCTAAGCTTATTCTGAGATAATGCAGTGGGGGACAATACACAGCAGATTGTGACACCAAAAAGCCACTTACTGATTTAAAATATACATCCCATAAATTCCTCCGGGCATCCTTCTCTTTGCCAGTTCTCCACACAGCTAACAAGATATTGTCCCAACAATATTGAAGGAGATAAGCAGGCTATGAAAATTTGTACACTGACTACGCAAATGAGGCTGTGGTGAACATGAGTGGTATGAATATATTTTCCCGAATAAAAACAGTCCCTAGGTGATTCTGAAATCTCTTTTCACATTTTAAGATGCTCCCTGCATCAGAGAAATATAATCAACTCCGATCTTCCCACTCGCTCTAGAGTTAATGAGCAGCACACAACTCCTACTGCAGGTTTTTTAGAAGTCTGCACAGGTATAAATGGTGCAGGTTTCTCTTATCGTTTCATCAAAACACGGCCGTAGGACACCTGTGAACACTGAAAACAATAAATGATCTCTATAAACAGAACTAAATTTAGCTTTTACTAATGTGTTTTTATATAAAGTAGAGGGCAAACATGAACTACTAAATGAACACCATAGACCAACATTTACCATCAAATGCTTACTTACATATTCACTAAGGCAGTACTTCAAAAGTATTTAAGGAATAAAAGACAAGTATTGATAAAAAAAATATATGGGAAGCTTTTATTAACAGCATGTCAGTTATTGCTTTTATAACACAAACATAAGAATAACTACACTAGACAATCACTGGACTAGGTTTACCTGTCTAATAATAGATTGGTCCACCTTTCTGATTAATTACAGCAAGCAGACTTAAAAGAATAGACTCCACAGACTGTTTCAAATGTGATACCTTGGTACAGCAACAGACCACAAGTGACAGGTTTTGCTGTACAGTACACAAAGACTTGTAACTCTACTATGACAGGTCAAACTTTCTTTTTGTACCTTTGGGAGACAGCAGATTTATTCTTAGTCATTTCTTATGTGACGCATCTGCCTTACAAATCCTTGTGAATCAGAGCCCCTGTGTGCAGTCGTATGACATTTATTATTTTGGCCAGAAAATAGGGCACTACTTTTCGTCACTGCCTTTCTGATTTTTACTCACATTCATAAGATTCATAACATTTATTATTCACATGATAAAAAGAAATGCATTTAAAATTGATGCCAACCTTGTGTTCAGTACTATTATGTTGTATGGTGGCAGTGGTACCATTCAACATTTATTACAGTATTTTACTTATCTCTTACTTTACGATGCCACTACGGCCGCATCAAGAACAAGCTTCAGTAGCTTGGCATTCCCGTTCGACTATATAGTAGTCCTGTCATCTCTAGCCTATACACTTTTTAAATGACACTTTCTATTAAGATTCAGTTGACTAAGTCAAATTACACTATCATAGCTATGATGACAAGGTTATTATTTTGTCATTCTATACTGATCTCTGTACTGACTGGTGCTGACATATTAAACCTGGGATCAAGGTGAACTCCTAATAAGAAAGATTATCATATTAGCCCTGCAGTTGCTGAAGAAATCTAAAAGCAGCAGTACTGCTCTATATAGATTCCAATTGCTCAGAACATTCAAACAAGTCTGTTTAATTTCACAATTACTTGGGCGGCACGGTGGCGCAATAGGTAGTGCTGTTGCCTCACAACAAGGGCCTGGGTTCGATATCTGTGTGAGATTGCATGTTCTTCCCGTGTTTGTGTGGCTGTGCTCCGGTTTCCGTTACAATGACATGCAGTGCTAAGGTAAATAGTATTTCTATAGTGACACTTTGAGTTTGAATCTGTGTGATTATGTTATGTACATGCATTAAGCTGGTATCACATGTTTTCCTGATCACCTCCAAGTCGGAAATTTGTGGTTAATGAGCAATTAATTAGGCACTGATGTGTTAATAATTCCCAGAAACAAGTCTATGCTTTCCATACCATTTCCATACCACTGCAAAGTTCAAAACCTTTCCACTAATTGAAAACTAGGATTGTTTATTTTTTACTCTGCATATTTATCATGCTTATTAAGGAGTTATAATAAATAAGCAACAACTCATAAACATTCTGCTAGGGCATGCATATGACCTATCACAATTTTAGCTTGATTAAGTGTCACAATTTAATGAGCTATTATCAGCATAACCATAATCAGATGCGATTAAGGAAACAAACAGTAAATTAAGAATTTATATTTATATACTCTGTGGCACAGTAATGCAGTGGTTAGCACTGTTGTATCAGAGCAAGAAGGAACCGGGTTCAATCCCCCGATTTTAGCGAATTTGCATGTTTTTGCTGTGTTCGCGCAGATTTCCTCTGGGCTCCAAAGACATGCATGTCTGCATGTTAGCTGGTGTCTCTAAAGTGGCCCTTAGTGTGAGAATGTGTGTGGCCTATGATGAGTGCCGCCCTGTTTATGGTTGTTCATGCCCTTGCATCAAGAGTTGCCGAGTGGGCACTGGCTGGCCCGTGACCTCTTGTGTATTAAGTGGAAAGAAATGTGTAAAATTATATGCGTAGCATTTGACTTAAACGGCTGATTCACTGCATTTCTTAGAGCAGGTATAATTACAGCCTATGGCCAGTGGTTATCAGCCTAAAAAATCCCTTACTGAAGTATTCCTGGCTGTTCTAGTTTGACGGTTACGTTTTCTAGCTCCTCTAGTAAGAATTAAATCAAGATAGAGTGCTGAAAAGCCTGGAGGGTCTTAAGTGTTCTGTAGCCCAGATATTTATTTAAAAAAAATATACAAGAGTTCACAATAGGCCACAATTTTAGTGACCTTCCACCTCACTTGGTATTAGAATGTTTTTCATCCCAGAATGTTTTGGAGTAGTTAAAATGCATGTAAACTCTACTTTCTTCTGTTATGCTTCCTTGAGAGACACTTCCACAGGGAAATATAGAGGCAAAGAAAGATGTATGCAGTGGACTCTTTTACCAAATTATTCCTCACTTAAAGATCTAAACTAGTCTAAGTGTCCTGTATTCATAAAAATACAAATGATGAATGCAAGATGGAGTATTTTTAATTATTTGGTGGGCAGTTTTTGGAACACATAGTGAAATGTATTCTCACTTAGTAACTGTTTGAACAGAGAGCAGATAGTAGAGTGCCAATGATTAATGAGAAACATTATTTTCTACATTGACCCAAAAAGGCCATTATGAATGTCACCCAAGCGTTTAGCATTAATTATGAGAATCCCCTTTAAGCTTCCTTGAAATTCAATGACCAATGCAGATGCTAAATTGTAAAATGAAGCAGGGCAATTCAGCGGGGATGCTGAGTCAACTGTAACATCTCGTTTGCTCCTGCTAAATCCCAATTTTTATTTTATACATATCCTGAGATTTAGTTCTTCCAATCTATTAAATCTATAGACAGTCCACGTGCGTTATATGCGAGTAAAGACACATGCACTAATCACCAGTCTAGGGATTAGTAGATGAGTATGTGCTGCTTAACTGCCCTCTGTGCCATCTGCTACATAAAAAAAACAACACAGAGCAGTCTTTGGAAATGAACACTTTGAGGATTAACCTAAAATAGCAAAGGGCTGTGACAAGACGGATGTTAAAGAACTATCAGAGCTGAATTATTTTTAGTTAAACATTATGCACTGAGACATTGCTGTATTCTAAAAAATCTAGAGTAAATACCCTAATCTTACTCATAGTAAAGATCCGATGGAACAATTAGATTAGACTAAATTTATATATTTTTTTCATCTTTCGGTTTTTCCCTCGCCACAGCGAGTTCCTTGCATTAGGATATGGCACATGTTTTACGCCGGATGCCCTTCCTGACGCAACCCTCACCCTTTCGGCTTAGGACTAAATGATCAGCCTAAATGTCAAAATACTGATTATGGTGGGCTGAATCATTCATTCCCTGTACGCTGCATTAAGTAGCTGAAAAAATTATTTGAGGAAATTAATTTTGCAAATGAGAATAATTTGCCAAAAAATGAGAATGCAATTACCCTTTAAAATGATCATACAGGGACAAACAACTCATTTCCTTTTTTGAAATACCACTGCTGAAATCAGACAAGCATAAAATCTTCCTATTGTCTCTCCAGCATCCACATCTATATGTGTAACCCACTTCAAGGTACAATATGTACATGTCACAGTCTGGGTTGGTAGGAGCTAAGACATAGTTCAATAACCAAACATGAATATAATTGTAGTTATGGTAACCTTTTAGGCTCAGATTTCTCTAGCTTATCAAAAAACCTGATCATTGGATGGTGTTGTTTACCACACCCATCACTCATCAAAGCTTTTTTCTCAAATTTTTCTCATCAGCATGTGCGTGAAAGAGCTCTGTGAGTTTGCTGTGTTAAACTAAATGCGCTATTTCCACACAATGCACATCCGGTCTTAACAAAATAAACTTCTATTTTTTAAAAATAAAACCAATAAAGTATATAAATGCAAAGAGACAACAGAAAATTATATTTTATCCCTTACAGGATGGGTTATATAAGAATTTTCTTTTACTGTAATAGAACTAAAGAACCCAAACATGCTCCAGCACAGAAAATGCACAGTCCCTAAAAAAATAGTTTGACAAATTTGGAATGGAAATGTGAATTTATCCCCCTCATTTATTCTGATTACCCTGATTGTATGATGATACTTATTATTACATTATGGTCACAATATAATCCGTATGTCATTATATTAATAAGTCATTAATTAAACTGCTTGTTCTGCTTCCTATGAAGGATGCTCTTTTCCGCAGGTCATCAGTCTTATTCGTTTTAAAACTGAGCAGAGTATTTTATTTTTCGTATATCTCAACAGACCATATATTTATCTCGTGTTTAACAAAAGTCTCTACTCTTTGGAGCTTTTTCTTTTTGCAGGTGTAATTGTGTGTGTATGTGTGTGAACAGGTGTGAGCACAAATTAGAGTGACAGTGAGAATGTTACCACAACTGTTCTCACATTTGTTACATGTTTATTAAGAGAAATAATTAGCAAGCATGCTTATTTTAACTTCTCACAATTTGACCTGAACACAGTCTCAGGGAAAAAAAACGCTCTGGTTAGTAGAATTCTGAACATAAAAATTAAAATGGCCAAATTAATTAAAACATCAGTGTAATGATTATAAAGTGTAGTTCCTGCAGAAACCGCGATGTGTGTTGTCCCGGTGCATCCCCTGGGTATAAATACAGCCTTTAAGCTTGGAATTATGTCAATATCTCAAATGATGTGTCATTTTCATGAATCTACTGCTACTTTAATCATAAATTTATGTAAATATTTGTTTTACATATCCCCTCCTCCCTCGTACTGACGTTTGTGTGCAACAGAGGAGACCTAGCCCTTTGTTTTGATTTAATATATATGTGGATTGACCAAGAAATGAACGTAAATGCAGTCTATAAGCCCCTGTGACAGTGACAAACCAGTGTTTCCCTCTCCTCCCCATACTGATGTATGTGCGCGGGCACGTGCGCTTACCCTAACCCTAACCCTAACCCTAATGCCTTGTCTTTCTGTGAATGAGAAACAGTTGTTGCTGGCTTCCTAGCTAAATTTCAAAAACCACAATTAGTAGGTTTTGTATATTTACAGCAGACAGTATTACAGTATTTACAGTATCTCTACTGATTTATAATTAAATGTTGTCTCTAAATGAACGTTTAAAATGTTTTAAATACGATTTCGCGTTTAAAACGGGATAAAATATGGCGAGTAATGGCAATTGCGTCTATAACTTAACCGAGACTTTTGTATTAGAGAGGAGACCTCGCCATTTATAAAAAAAAGTAAAATAAAAGATATATAAAGTAAAATAAAAGAGTATCGGTTTTGTGAAAACTTAACATGGAGGTCTATGGGAATATCTCAGGAGGTGGGTCTGATCAAATGATTATAACTCGATAAGGAATGTATCAATCAATTAGATATTTACAGGTTTAAAGTTTAAATGGCATTTGTAGGTGAAAAAATATGTTATTAGACAGAGTTTCAAAAGGTTTTGATTAATTAAACAGATCTAGTTCGTAGTGTGGAGCTAGAGTGCTTTGATCTTGTATATTGAACACGCACACTTCGCACATACATGTGAGCCGGACCAACCCTCTTTAACTGTTTAACGCGCATTCAAGAGCGTGGAATAATAATAATAATCAAAGAACAATATGTGCCTTTTTATCATCTCAAACCAGTCTGCCCAATCCTGCCAGTCAGACAATATTTTTTCTCTTTGTCAGACTAATATTTTTTCTTTGCAAACCATAGAGATGCTTATGTGTGAAAATACCAGTGGATCAGCAATTTCTCAAGCAATACTCAGACCAGCCCTTCTGGCACCAACAACCATGCCACGTTCTACTTCTTATTTTAGCCTCTCCCTTTATCAGGGGTTGCCACAGCGAGTCAATCTTTTTCACCTCACTTTGTTCGCTACAACTTTTGCTTTCACACCAATTACCTGCATGTTAAGCATCTTAAGCTCTGTTACCTTCAGCTCTGCTTTCCGTGTCATGGTCAGTGCCACAGTCTTCAAACCATACCGTGCCACATTCAAAGTCAGTTAAATAAACTTTCTTTCCTATAATGACGCTTAGATTTTACTGCAGCAATTTTCCATTTACTTTCCACTGGCCAGCACAGTGGAGCAGTGGATAGTGCTGTGGCCTCACAGCAATAAGATCCTGGGTACTGCAATTTCCTCCTGCATACATGCAAGGTTAATTGGTGTCTATAAATTGCTCATTAGTGTGTGATTGTGTTTGTGCGCCCTATGATGGATTGGTGCTCTGTCTACGGGTAGGCAACGTTTCCATGTGACCCTAAACTAGAATTAAGCGGGTATAGAAAATAAATGAAGGATAGAATGAATACTTTACACTGAATAAAACATAAGTATCATGTTTTTAAGTGAACTGTTAGATTGTTTTTTTTTTCTTTTAAAAGGTGTCCTAGAGCCCCACAAAGACACTTTACTATGCAATATAATAAGGCAGGCTTTTGGAAAAGAGCTCCTTGGGAGAATATGCCTGAAGACAGAAAGCTTTACAAAGAGTAGCTTAATGAAGATCAAAATGCTAAATCATTGCGCTTATCACTGTAAAAAAACAACCTATATAGATGTTTGCTTATCGCTCTTGACTCTAACTCACATCGACTTTTCACAAGCTTTAACGATTTCTTCTAATTCCTGAACGGGTGCTGAAGTCTCCCAATAGGCTTGATGTTAAATATTACACAGAGACGTTTGTATTACAGTGCTATACCTCATATAAGGCCTTGCATTCCTTCAACATGACAACTCAAGAATGGCTCTCTGTGAGTCTGTGCTGCACATCCAAATGCTGGAACCCTGTGTCATTAACCCACAATTGTCAACTGACCACACAATTATACAGATGGCTTTTAAAGTGTCTGAAAAAACTTCAGAAAAATGTTAAATCATTTCTTGTATTTAGCCAGGCATATATTTGCTATCAAATATAATCAAAATGCTTTTTTGGAATGCTATTTTATTTCATTATGTATTAATCTGACAGATAAACAACCACTTATAACTGTGCTGTCTTCATCAATGCACAAAAGCAAATGCTTCTCACGAAACTGTAATTATCTAATGGAAAAGCAGAGACAATACATTTAGGCAAATTCTCAAGAGGGTCTAGAGGATTGCACAGTAATCTTTAAACAGTTCAGCGTTCTTCCAGTGGGCAGTTACTTACCAGATTAAAGCTCACAAACTGATTCAACAATAAGATCAAGAGACCAAATATGACACAACTAAACATATATTCCCAGGAGCAACCTCCATTAAGGTTAAGAGTGCTTTCTCTTTTCACTGAACAGTATATAAATAAAAAGCAATGAGTGCGCAAATCAGAAACAGACAAGCTCATTATTACACTGTTTTTATCAAGGTAGCTAAAAATGTTTCCCATGAGACAGTGGCTCTCTAATGGAGCCCACTGAGGGGAATTGTCTAAAGTCTAACATAACCAAGCATGGGACTAGCTAATGTTTCAAATCCCTAGCTAGATATAACAATGCATATTTGTCAGTGCTGCTTCAAAGCCACACCACATTTCAGGGTAAGAATCAATATTAAATAGTTCATGCTTAGTCTTTGAAATAAAAGATGGCTTGCAATTGAAAATAAAAGTACACTGCTGATAAAAAGCCTTGCATCACTTTGTACGCAGTAGACTAATTCCATGATACCATATTTAGCATTTGTCCAGAGCCTCCAGCCATTGCTTCGTCAATCGCAACATCACAAAGTGAGGATACGCTGTACACGTCAACTCCACATTAATCCCAAAAACTCAGTCCCTCAAATTTTCTCTTGGTCAAAGTAGAATACAGAGTTTAAGACACATGGAGCTTCAACCCTGGCCTAAAGCTGAAAAGATCCATCATTGAATGCCTAGCCCAAGAATGCAGAGTTCTGGAATGCATGGGAATGCAGAGTTCTTGTGGATAACATCTGAGCCAATGCAAAGTTCAAGTCACAACTGCAAAAATGTATTGGTTACGCTAACATTTCCTTGTCCAAAGCTACTTCTCATTTGAACGCATATGACGTATATTAAATGGTCTCCTTATATAGCACTTTTGTTCAAAGCACTATAAAGTTTATGCACTTAATTCAAACATTTGCATACCATTGTCTTCTCTTTGTGCCACTGCTACCCTGAAATTGAGCTTAATTCTATTTTGATTTGTCTCCCTTACTTCAATGTAATAGCATCAACACCAGGAGCGAGTGTTCCTAATGCTGCTTTGTGCAATATATCTTACAGCGTTTCTACACAGTAAAAGCATTCACTCACATATTTGGATACATTATAAACATTATAGACAGACTGTTTAAGAAGTATTTATAAACTTCTTGATATAAATCTATTGCTGCATTTGTTTCAAACCAAGATTATGTGTATCTATCTGATATTTCTTTCCTTTTCAGTTGATCGAATTAGTAGTCACCTTCGTATAACTTTCTATGTTAAATGTTCTGTGTATGTGTTGCTTAGGTCTCTGCCACTGAAGATGCAGAGAGGGACATTGCTGCCACAATCATAAGAATTTACATGATGCAAAGAGATGAGGACAGGGAATGAGAGGATGTTGGAATTTTCAAGCAATAAAGTAATGAACTGCATAGACAGTGTCATCATGGGGTATGCTGTTTGGGCTCATTTATGCGTTTGATCTAAGCTGTCCAGACAGCCTCCAATACTGCATACCTTTGAGTTATTCCAGAAAATCATAATGAATGCATTATGAATTTTCGTATCAAACGTTTTGGCAGTTTGATTTGTACTGTTTTTCATCAGCATCACTGACCTCTTGATTAACTTTGTAACATTTAGAAAGAACTGACTAAGCTGCATATTGCTGTTATATTGATATGCAGCATTAAGAAGTGGAGACTCTTAGGTGTTTAAACGTGTAAAAGTGTCCGTTCATTTGTTCATCTGATTCTGTGTGGCAGTAAATATGAGGTTCTGTGCAATCTGAATATTTTAGTTTGCCACAAATGATAAAAATACAGGCAAACTGTTTAGATTTAGAAATGTTAAAGCGCTGAATCCTATTTTTTTAATTAAGCCAATACAATTTAACATGTGTTTTCTTTATTATTTGTAGATCAGTTTAAATATAATTATTTAGTTTTTCTAAATGCCATGAAAAAGAAGTTGGATGAACTCAATTAAATCTTTCTACAAGGATAGGTATATTTGTTGGATGGAAAACCTTCCTACAGTTTTATTGAGTTCATCCACTCAGTTATTTCTTTGAGTGTATGCAAGTCTGATTGTTTTACATCAATTCATTTGACTCCAGTGCAAATAAATATGGCTGTCCCATGTGTGAGTTGCATGAAAAAAGAGCAGAGTGCGGTGATTTTTTTCTGATGGTATGTCTGGTGCCTACATTTATCTAAGACTTTGTGCACATTGGTTAGAGTATGAAAGAACAGAGAAGTTAAGGAACGGTTGCACAAGTGCCCGTCATGAAGAATAAGTCAGAAGTTCGCCCACATTCACAACTGATGACAACATTAAGCGTGCATGTAAGTTAATCCTATTGTTGTATTGTGACCATTCATTATTAGATGGTTACCTGACAGAAGCCCTGTGATGAAGAATATTCATGGCTGATAAACAGAGGAAAACATTCGTGGCTCACAGCACGGACAAAAACATTTTACTGAGGGAACATTATGTTCAAAATAATTCATTTCCTATATCTTGAACTTGATTAATTCTACCACCAGTGTGGATAATGTCTGAATCACCATCGTATGCAGTAATCTGTGATAGGTGTACACGTTTGTGTGTAAATGTTGGTGAAATGGCAAATCTCTTTCAATTTATTTAAATCAGTTTGCTAGAAAATCCTGCAGGAATATACTTCTTGCATACAGTATACACAAGTGGAATTACTGCATTTGCAATTTGCTGTAACTGAACCTACATAACCTATTAAAGCAGCATAACAAGTACATTAGTGCAGTCTAAAAGTATGACTAAGTATTTGTTTTCCTAGGGAACGTATAATAGTGATTACACTGAGACCACTCGAAAAAATGAGTGAACTCTCTCATCATTTTGATGAAATTGAGAAAGCAGCTATATCACATCTGGGCTGATGCTGTCAATTAGTCAATTATCCTCTATCCTAATGCTTCTAATTTCCGTAATAACTGTTTCACTCTAAGACTACAGAACTAACGTGGGACAAATGAGAAAAGAACAAGCATATTGAAGAGATCCATTCAAACATGAGGACAGATGTATGAAATTGTGTAACGTGAATCTTGTGAATTGTCTTTGTTTGTTTAAAGACATGCTAATTTATAAAAAAGAACTGAAATAGAAGTCTTATCCACAGACTCCACTAAAAATCGTAAAATCTGTCTACATATAAAGCTTAAAATCAGATGTTTCTCGAAGCTGAATCTAGTCCCATATCTTTCCCTGTGTAAGCTCAAGGAGGACTGAAGGAAAGTCTATAGGTACAATAGTTCGACCAGAGGGATGTTGGCTTGAGTGTTGCAGGTGGATGTGCTGCAGCCTGGCAACGCAGACCCAGGCACTTACACACACACACACACTCTCTCTTTCTTTCTCTCCCAGCTAGTCTTTGTTTTCCTGTCTCTCAATTTTCATCTTCAGTTCCCTAAAACAAATTCCTGAACGCCTGACAATCAGTGTTTATCATGTAGAAATACAATCACAAACATACACAGACATAAATGCGTCCCCATATTTAGAAGCGGTCACAAACAAGAAGAGCAGGAAAAAACACCCTGGATAAACAGTATGTCTGATCTCCATTCACTGTTCTTAATATGATCTCTATATTATTAGCAATTTAACAACAGATGACAGTGAAAACATGACACTATCAACAGTTTAGGATACATGTTGGACAAAGTCATCCCTAGGGCATAACACATCGAAGCCGACCATGTGTTACAATACAACCATAAATCAGGTTTAGTGCAATTGTGATTAAGAGCTATAATCTTGGATCCAGGAATTAAAATATGATGTCGATTCACTTATAATTACTAGAATTATCTTCCATGATGCATCGATAATCAAAAAATACACTGAACGATCAATGGATTAGAAACACATGGCAAGTGGCATATATTGACTGATAAAATGCCTCCACTTACTGACTATGTCACACTCTTATTTAAGGTCTTGATCTGTCCACTGCACAGCACAAGGCAACATTTTCCAGCTACAGGTCATTGAAAAGTCTTGAGTTTTTCAGCAACAGCTGCACTTGTGTGCTGTTCCCATACCATGGTATCACAAGTCTATCAAGAGTAGAGAAACCATGAACAATTATTTATTTAATTAATGTAAGTTCAGCCTGGATGTGGCTCAGCTGGTAGAGTTTGTGCAGCTGGAAAACATCAGAAGCTTTAGCAACTGTGCTACGACACTGCGGGGCTGCACAAGTGACAAAAAATTGGGATGCTTAGTCCCAGTTTATCCCTATCCCACATAGCAACATCTGTGCAGCCAGCCATCACAAAGCGATGGTAGTGTATGGCTGACATTTCAGCATTGATGGCTATTTCATGACAGAAAAAAGGTTACATCAATCACATATTAAATTCATACACAAGGCTACATATATTACATTGGATTCGGGCAAACTGCAGTCTTTAATTCACCTATCATTCATGTCTTAGGGCTGTTGTAGGAACCAGAGGAAAAGAATATAGGTGAGCATCGAACCAGATGCACAAGGTGAATAAGCAGAGCTGCTGCTGAAGGCATATGTAAAGGTGTAGAGAATGTTTGCTAGGTTGTGGAGCACATCTGTGCAGCCAGCCATCACAAAGCGATGGTGGTGTATGGCTGACATTTCAGCATCAATGGCTATTTCATGACAGGAACAAGGTTACATCAATCACAAGTTATATTCATACACAAGGTTACATGTATTACACTAGACTCGGGAAAACTGCAGTCTTCAATTCACCTATCATTCATGTCTTTGGGCTGTTAAAGGAAACCAGAGGAAAAGAGTATAGGTAAGCGTCGAACTAGATGAACGAGGTGAATAAGCAGAGCTGCTGCTGAAGGCATATGTAAAGGTCGAGAGAATGTTTGCCAGGTTGTGGAGTCTGTTCACCTTTCACGATGTAATTAATCAAAAACGTGGACCAACCAGTTATTAACCGGGTGTTCCTAATCCATTGACCCATCAGTGTCAAACTAACAGGTAAATATAAGCCTGATTTACGGTCGGTACTTTTGAGAATTTGTGAAACTTTTTTGCAGTATGAGGCGTACGCACGCGCGCACGCACACACAACCTCCACACACGCACAAACGCCAGTAACATTTCCGACATAAGAATTACCTTTCTTAAGTGACACTCTGCTGACCTAAAGCTGCCCCTTTAGTTACTGTTCATATTCACACTTTATAACGCGTATGTCTTCCCAGTTTTCCCGCCATGTCCCTGGGGTGACGGATAATCAGAAGTAACGGTCATCCCAAAAACGCTTTCCCACTGCTTACCTCGCTGAATTATAGCGATGGCCATTCCGAACAGGACCGCCCAGTACGCAGTACTCTTCATTGTGCTTTGGACCAGATCTTTAGACGAGAAACTCGCGGTTTATATTTTATTCTTATTTTAATAAGCAAGAACTGGAACTAAATAAAATCCTGCTGAGAGTGAAGCGGAGTCCTATGCAAAATCCCAGCTCGCTCTGACTGGGAAAAAGGATGGAGAGGGGCGCGCACTGACAAACTCGCCCAGTGATTGGCTGCGACGCGCGCGCAAGCCTGCTTGCATTCGGTATGGTCTTCCACGAGATGACAAAGGCGACGCTGTCTAAGAAAGCAAGTGCGATCTCAGTGCCAATGACCTTGTTTAACAAAGAACTGATTAGGCTTTTAGACCCGCACAAAATGGCCACTGTTAGAAAACTTAAAAAAAAACTTTTTGTCCTTATTTATTATAAATGACTTGAGCAAGATATTCAATGCCTTTCAAAAACATTAAAACTGGGATTCAGATGCTATTTATTCGTGGCATTATTATTAGTAATTTATGTTAATGAAATATCACCTATGCAACAATTAGTAATTTAATTAGATGAGCAGTTCAGCTCCAGCAGTTGAATTCAAGTGCTTGTCTTTCTGTGCTATAGTTGGCTACGCAGCAGTGGCGCCCCCAGAAATATTTCATAGCATTGGCCAGATAGGACCACTGAAAATCTTGGGGCTGTGTAGTATCTAAAGCCTTATACTGTATGTACAGCTGGACTTGCTTTCACTGACCTTGTATGCATTGTCTGATCTTATACTGTATGTATATATGTATTCACTCCCTTGTGCAAATGGAGACATGGCTAATATATATTTATTGTAGCTTATGGCAGCAGGGGTCTAGGAGTCTGCTTCTTCCGACACAACATTCCTTTGTCAATCACATCTGTTTTCTATTAAATAAACCTTTATAAGCTTTACTCGGATTTGGCGCGGGCGCTTCCAATCTGTCGTGAAGCTTGGTAGACTTCGGTCTATTTTGTTATTTTTAATAAATTATTTTATACAAAAAATTACACCTGCATCATAAATTCCTGTGCTGGTTTGATGTATTGCTGTCTGACCTTTTTTCCATTCCAAATTTGGTTTTATTGTGGCAAAATTCCTCAATAAAGTGAAAATGATCGATTTGCCGCTCTGCTTGCACACAGCGGAATTGATCCCCATCCATGCAGTGAAACACACATGTAAAGTGAGAACACATGCCTGGGCAGTGAGGACCCAGGAAGCAATGAGGGATTAGGTGACTTGCACTTTAGCCATATTCAACTTGCGGGTACCGTAAGACCTTCCAGTTACAAGGCCTGTTCCTTAACCACATGACTACGGTTGTCCCCACAGGAGGAAATGGATATTATAGTGAATAAGTCAAAGTTAAAATGTAGAGGAAGAAGGAAACTAAGAAATGTATGTACAGTTACTTATAGCCTACATCCAACATTTTCCTATTCTTCACTTTTAATTAACCTACTTTTTCACCTGTTGCTGTGTCTTTTGGCAGAAACATCCACAAATTCATCAAGATATATGTCCTTAGCATAGTGTGAAAATTGCACGTCACAGTGCCTAAGCTGGCATGCTTCTACTTTCAGCTAGCTAATTTGACAAAGTAAATATACCGTTTTCAATATTCGAGCAAATTTGTTTTTATTATACATCAGTATGACTCTCAGCTACCAGTGATGAACCAAAGAATCGAGATCTGGGGTAGGGTCAAGGATGGGTAATATGATGATGCCAGTTTGCTGATTGCATATTATTTTACATGAAGTATTGTACAAATATACTATATATTTCTGACTACAATGGACAGCAGTTAATGAAATACACACATATGCAATACCATTCTGTTAGGGGGGCATCAAGGGAGGCCCAGTCCCCTTGACTGTAACCCTGATGCACCAACCTGCTCAATGGAATAGGGATATATCAAGCATCTCAATCTCTAGTCAGCTGTTGCAGCACCAAGTAGTTTAACCCCAGATGCTAACACTCCTGGCTTTTTACATAAGTGCGGTCTACCAAATGAGATATATATGTTGCATATAAATTATAAAATATAAATATGAATAAAAGTACAAACTAGAACAATAAAATGGTTAGTTTAGGATTCGATAAAGGACTCTGGTGCTATAAGGCATGTACACTACATGCTGTGTCACCAAGCAAGCCTCATAAATTAACTTAAGGTTAACAAAGCAGTGTTTATTAATCTTTCTCCAGATATGTAATATGCTTTTTTCTTCTTATCCTCACTGTGTTAAAAGGTTCATTAGTAGCAGCAGTGGGTGAGTGAATGCTTACTGTTGGTTCTAAGGAATATTAAACCAATTAGAGAATCTACTAAACAAACAGCTCTTCAGACATTTGAATGATACAATGTTATCAAAATGTGCACTTAACAATTCATCACAGTGCTGCACAAAGGACGCAGCTAATCAACTGCATTAGTGATGCATACTAATCACTTGATTTTTGAATCAGTTCAAATCATACGACAGGAACTTTGATTAATTACCTTACAACCACAGTTGTACATACAGTAAGAGTAAATAAGATTAAACATACCAAGGTTTGGTGTTGGATTAACGTAATTAAGAACTCCAGTCTGACATTGACAACTGAAGAAAAATGTAGGGATTATGGGTTAGCGCATCTTTAAGACAGCAAGTATTGTGGATTGCATTTCAAACTTTTTTCTGTAAAGCTGCTTTGGGACAATGTCCATTGTTAAAAGCGCCTTATAAATAAAATTGAATTGAATTTAAAAACAGTATGAAATTTACAAATGTCAAAATCTGATATTGTATTCACAATCAAACACAGACAACAAATCAAATGTCGAAAGTGAGACATTTTTAAATTTCATGCCAAATATTGGCTCATTTGAAATTTTGTGACAGCAACACATCTTAGAAAAGTTGGGAACAAGGCCATGTTTACCACTGTGAGACATCCCCTTTTCTCTTTACAACAGTCTGTAAAAGTCTTTTGACGGAGGAGACAAGTTGCTCAAGTTGAGAGATAGGAATGTTTACCCATTCTTGCCTAATGTATGATTCTATTTGCTTAACTGTCTTATATCTTTTTTGTTGTATTGTCTGTTTTTTGATGCACTGACTGTTTTCTATCTGGACTAAAGGCTGGCCAGTTTAGTACCCGGACCATTCTTCTATGCAGCCATGATGCTATAATTGCAGTATGTGGTTTGGCATTATCTTGTTGGAAAATGCAAAGTATTTTCTAAAAGAAACGTTGTCTAGATAGGAGCTTATGTTGCTCTAGAACCTGCATATACCTTTCAGCATTGATGGTGTCCTTTAAAATGTCTAAGCTGCCTATGCCACATGCACTAATGCAACCCCATACCATTTCAGAGATGCAGGCTTCTGAACTTAGCACTGATAACAACTTGGGTGGTCTTTCTCTTCTTTAGTCCGAATGACACGGCGCCTTTGATTTCCATAAAGAAATTCAAATTTTGATTAATCTGACCACAGAACCGTTTTCTACTTTGCCACACTACATTTTAAATGAGCATTGGCCTTGAGAAGAGGTCTGTGCTTCTGTATCTTGTTTAGATATGGCTTTTTCTTTGAACTATAGCGTTTTATCTGGCAACAACGGAAATATTCTTGAGCCATTTTGTAATTGTAAAAGACCTTGGTGTGATTATTGATTCTAGGCTTTCCTTCAAATCTCATGTAGATAATACCACCAGGATAGCATTCTTTAACCTTAAAAACATTGCTAAGATCAAAAATATGCTGGCACTGAATGATGCAGAAAAACTTGTCTATGCTTTTGTTACCTCTAGGTTAGATGAATGTAATGCCCTGTTGTATGGATATTCCAGTCGGTGCGAAAACAAACTGAAGTTAGTCCAGAATGCAGCGGCCAGAATCCTTATTAGAACCCCAAAATATCACCCAGGTCTTATCTACACTGCACTGGCTACCGGTCAAATTTTAAATAGCTTTTTCTCGCTTACAAAGTAGTTAACAGTCTTGTACCACAGTACCATAGTGGACTTCTAGTTTCTTATGTTCCACCATGCCCACTTCGATAGAAATGTGTAGGTTATTTGCTGGTACCTCGTATTATGACAGCTGCAGCAGGGGGCAGATCATTCTCTTATAGAGCCCCACATCTATGGACAAGTCTTCCAGTTAGCGTTTGGGACTTAGACGCAATCTCAGTCTTCAAGTCTAGGCTAAAAACTCCTCACGAGACCAATCTCACGAGATGACTCAGGTTTGTTGACGGTGGAGTGGCTGGTTTCTTTATGTCCAATGGTTCCCTCATGTCAGTGTCACCTTCTGGTTCTACCCTGTAGCTATGTTGCCATAGCACTAGTCTGCCAGAGTTAATGCTTGCTCTTTGCACAACTTGTGTTTGAATTGGCCATTAGATAGTTAATTGTGTCTAACTCTTTTTATTCTCTTTCCCTTTCTTTATTTTCTCTATTTTCTCTTTTCTGTCCTCTCTTTCCTCCCCACTATTTACGTCCGTGGAACCAGGAAATGTCAGCAATCATGCGGTGCCGGATTCTCTAGTCATAGAATCATATATATAGCATTTATGTTATATATATATAGGGGTTAGACAATGAAACTGAAACACCTGTCATTTTAATGTGGGAGGTTTCATGGCTAAATTGGACAAGCCTGGTG
>JAOUQV010000007.1:4079094-4091113 GCA_028565295.1 Aspidoras spilotus | reverse complement strand
CGCAAAAGGAGGCCCTATACCATACTAATAAATTATTGTGGTCTAAAACCAGGTGTTTCAGTTTCATTGTCTAACCCCTGTATACTGTCTGGATATCTTATTACAAGTGTATATCTTATTACAGTGTTATTGTCATTTCATACACCATCATCAACTCAGATGTTTGGCTGTACAGTGCCATGGGTTAGGGATAAGCAGCAGTCCTTTGGATATGAAACCCAGTTAAGAATAACTGGGTTTTTCCGACAGCATGCAGTCTGAGGTACTTTTTCCAAAAGCATACTTAATAACTACGCTAACTTAGATGCAAATGTTCTTAAAAAACATAAATTCTAATTACTGTGGTAACTAAGTTGCATAGGTCAATGCACTGTGACACAGGTGTTTCTCCAAACTATAATTCGAACATTCACAACTACTGAGGTCAAGTTGTGTAGTTATAAATATACCTCTACACCCATTGTCAGAAGCATAGTTGCTGGTGACCACTTCTAAATACATTTATGTAAATAAAAGTGCAGTTGTCAAATAATATATGTATATGGGAGAATATGGGGATGGGACAGTGGGTATAGTGCTGTTGCCTCACAGCAACAAGAAACTGGGTTATGTTCTTGCAGGTTTCTACAGGCGATCCGGTTTTCCCTCACATTTCAAGGACATGCAAGTTAGAATATTTGGTGTCTCTAAAGTAGCCCATAGTCTGTGATTGTATGTGTGTGTGTGTGTGTCTGAGTGTATATGTGTATATGTGTTCCCTAAAATGGAGTGGCACACTGAATAGGGTAGCTCCAGCCCTTGCACTGGCTCTCCCGCAACCCCATGTAGATTAAGCAGAAAATAATAAATGAATGAATAAATGAATGAATGATATACAGTACATATATTATAAAATTATCTCTATATTATTTATACATATATTATTATAATTATATATTTTATTTATAATAATATTTATCTCTTAATAAGGAGAACATGTGCTTGTGTTGTTGCAAAGAAGTAAGATTAAGGTAAAAGAAAACATAATGTTAAATTAATGAATGTATAAATACAAATAATAGTTAAATAAAATGTGAAATGAGGTTTATAAAAAGATGTGTGTGGGTATTTCAGGTTTGTGGGCCAAACATATTTTGCATTTAACCGAAGAGAGCTTCTTAGCTAGTAGAAAGCATTGCATCATGTTGTCCATGATTTACATCTACAGCATTAATTACAAGATCTAGATTTTCTGACAGCTGCACAGACACTCATACATCGAAAGCGCTGCTTCCACATCCCTCCCCATGACAGAGCGACCTTATAATGTACAAAGTAGTGCAGGAATATGATTTTCTTTCTTGCTGATTTCCCACCTGATTCATCCTGGTTAATTACCACATGATTCAACATGTAGTTAAAGGATTAAAGCATAATTTTCCTTATTTATATTATAAATATACGTTTATATTATTTATATTTTATGTGTGCTGCACGCCACACTTACAGCTCTGTCCAATCAAGGCACCTACGGGTTTCTGTTGAACTTGCAAAAATTCACGAAGGAGGATAACTATGAAATTCTTAATAATCATAGAAATTGTTGCGTTTATTATTATCTTAATAATTGTATGTAAGTTTCTATATTATTGTAATTTATTTACTGGTTTAATTATTTATTCATCCATCCATTATCTTCCGTGTAATTGACGTGGGGTCGCGGGCCAGCCTCACGCAATTCTGGGCACAACTCTTGGCACAGTTGCAGGAACGACAGGGCGCCACTCTAGGGATATAGGCTACATATAATTATTAAGATAATAATAAAAGCATCAATCTTAATAATTATTATGAATTGTTCAATTTTATTGTTATGCTCGTTCGTGAATTTTTGCAAGTTTCCCCGCTGTGGAAGTCAGAACGATCCTGTCCGGGAACATTGTAGGTTCAAACCAACTTAGTTGGACCTATTGTGTTTCCAACGTTGTGCGACAGTATAAATATTACCATCATAATATTAGGAAATATACTATTTCTTTTATGTTAGTATTGTTAGCTAATTTAAACACATTAAAGATTTGTATCATGGTATAAATTTATGGCAGAAAATAATTAATAATTAATAAGGTTAATAATTATTTATTATCTGATTTGTCACATATTTAACATCTGTGGTGAGGAATTTTTCTCCTCTAAGACTTCCTTTTGTGTTTGTGTGTGTGTGTGAGAGAGAGAGAGAGAGAGAGAGAGAGAGAGAAAGAGAGAGAGATGTTCCCAGTGTATTAGTCTATATGACTGCAATCCTCTTATAGCAGCTCCGCTCAGATGGGACTCTGTGGTGCGCGAGCTCCAAATTTTACTTAATTAAATGTCTGTTTAAATCCGCTTAACTGCGCCGATTCCATCGACCCGCCATGTAGAAACGATTTCATCATCATACATTCACTTACTTTATCAGATTGCCTTAAAAGCAGCTAGTTACCACCTATTGTCAAACAAGCAGCTGCAATAGTCTCAGGTATCAGAGTTACAACAAGTACATTGGTTTCATGCGAAATCCCAAGCCGAGGTATATATATTTTTTTATTTGTGATTCGCTCATTGTGATTTGTAAAGTGTGCAGTGATTTGTGCGCAGATTTTCTGCATATTTTAGTATAGTATTTATTTTTCCAACAGTTTTTTATGTTAAAAAAGATAAAACACTGCACATTGACTGCTTAGCATATATCTCCTTATATATCTAATCTTAACAAATAAATATCACTAAAAATGTTTTTTTTATCCAAAAACATGATGATGTGAAAATGATTTACCCCGCGTCGGAGGATTACAACTTCCGCTGTAACATTTTCACTAATTACCTAATAGCATTGCTGCAGGACTCCTGCTCATAATGAAAGACTTGTGAGCACTAAGCGCAGTGATTGGAGATGTGATGACAACACGATAGCAGCAAATTACAGCCCTCAGCTGAGACTAAGCTCAAGCACACTCGTCTCATGCGCAGGATTTAATATGTACAATTAAATACTATCTCAGTGACAAACCATGGATTAGACTACCTTACCCAGGCAGGTTCTTTCGTTCGTTCGTTCATTCATTCATTCATTTATTCATTCGTTCGTTTATTATCTAACACTTAATCCACACTGGCCAGCCGGTGTACACCCGGCAACTCTGGGCGCAAGGGCAGGAACAACCATAGACAGTGCGCCACTTCATCGTAGGACACACACGCAGTCACACACATTCTTTAAGGGCTGCTTTAGAGATACCAGTTCGCCTAACATGCATGTCTTTGGAATGCGGGAGGAAATCAGAGCACCCCGAAAAAACTCGCGCGATCACGGGGAGAACATGAAAACTCAAAACAGATATTTCCCGGGTCGTTCCAGCTGGGAATTGAACCCGGATCCTTCTTGCATTCACCCATCTGAAATATTTTAGCATAGGGATTTTATGTTCTTGATAAAGATAAACACTCTGAAACTGAAAACAAAACGCACAGCAGGTTACATCGTTGGTGCCGCATTACTTCTAATGCAATTGGTAACTAAATTCATCTGCGATTTAACATAAAAGCTACGGACATGTTAGGGTAATAATTGTATTCTATTGCTAAATAATTGTAACAGGTGTGGAATAAAATGGTTGGCTCCTACATACTTTTTCACCAGTCATTATGAACACGATATTGAAAAAATGGATTATATAGTTTCTACGAAAGAAACAGAGAAATAGTGTGCTTAAACAAGCTGGCCCTGGCGAAAGCCCGAAGAAGCTGCAGGAGTCAGAGCTTTTCTCGGCCTCCCTCTGCGCCGCCGCCCCTCTAATTAATCCATAGAGCACTAATTCAATTCTCCGCCCCGCAGACGCCTGATTGGTCGAGCGCACGTTTTACACAATAATCTGCCGCCTGTCACTCACCTCTCAATAAATAGTAATGTACCTGGCTGTGGGTAGACGGAGACATTTACGTTTTTTTTCATATAAGCTTTGTAGACTAAGTTAAGAGGCCTGGAGGTTTTGATTTTGCGCCAGCAAGCGGCGAGAACAGCGTTCCGACCGAGCACTTTCAATATGAACCTGAACTACACGTCTCCGGGCGCACAGATGCCCGCCCAGAGGTCAACGTCCTTCTTTATTGAAGACATTTTGCTCCACAAGCCTAAGCCTTTGCGGGATGTGTTTCCGTCACCTTTCTCCAACTCACTTGCATCTCGGATGCCTCTGCTCGAATACGGATACCCTCTCATGCCCACCCCGATCCTCGCCTCCCATCCGCACCATCCGCTGCATAAACCAGAGCATCACCCTTACTTCTTTACCTCCGGTAAGAATTCTTCTGCGCGAGCTATTTTTGCAGCTGATGCAGTGTATGTAATATTAAACTACTGTTTAAAATTAAATGCTAAGGTTGTTCTTTTAAAATGCATTTTTGTTTTCACCCTGGTTAATAGTTTTAGTTGATATATGTCGTGAGTCGAAATATAACCGTTGAATATAAGTCAATGGTAATATATTATTTCTAATATAAGACAAGAGATTCAGAAATGTATAGCACTGAAATGCCATTTAATCCAATTTATTTTTCTATTTTAATTAATTTTATGCCCTAAAATACAGGGCATTGCGTTATCAGACAAAACTCATAACCATCCTATATTAATATAGACTACTACATTATTAAATATTACTTGAATATATATGAAAAACAAATCGATTTGTAATAAAATACAAGTTTAAGTACATGATAAATATATTTACCTTTATCTTACTTGAAATCATTCACATATACAAATGTCTGCACTGCCAAATGTATCTGTGATACTTTACTAATACTTACATTAGGATGTCTTTTCTCATATGGTATTTTTCTTCCTCGTTAAAGGAGTGCAGATGCCATCGTTGTTTCAGCATCACCCGGAGCTGCCCGGGAAACATTGCCGGCGCCGGAAAGCGCGCACAGTTTTCTCGGACTCGCAGCTCTCCGGACTGGAGAAGCGATTTGAAATACAGCGCTACCTTTCAACCCCGGAGCGCGTGGAGCTGGCCACAGCACTCAGCCTGTCAGAAACACAGGTACACACATATTAGCTCCACCTAATAACATTAGCTCCACCTAATAACTTTAGCTCCACCAGAAAAGTTTGTAACGTTTTTTTAAATCTATTGTCGCAGGTAAAAACCTGGTTTCAGAATCGGAGGATGAAGCATAAAAAGCAGTTAAGAAAAACACAGGAGGAGCAGAAGACACCGGGGGAATCGGAGAGATCTCTGGAGAACTCCAGCGCCGGAGAGATGCACGACAAACACGCAGGAGAAGCAAAAGACGCAACGAGTCCGGACAGATACACGGTGGACGAAAATGAAGATGAAGTCGATATTGAAGACGACATTTGTTCCCCTGAACATTTATTATAGAGCGAAAAATATGAACTAAATGTACATATCAAATTGCTGAATTTTAGATAGGAAATTCTATTACAGTTTTTTATAATTTATATTTAAATTAATGACCATCGAAAACGATAGTATTCACGCGCTTGTAAAATTTGTTAATAGCTGAGGAACACGTGCTACTAAAGAAGAAAAATACAACAACGACAACAACAATCACATTATTATTATTATTATTATTATTATTATTATTATTATTATTCTACTAATATTTAAAATGAAACAAGCCCACAATTTTTTGTAAATATGGGAGGGTTAGTAAATATTGTATTAGACCATGTGTATATATAATTATGGTATATGATAGCACTTGTTCAGATTACTCTGAATAACTGAGCGCGCGACAGTGATGTCGGATGTTTCTGACGCAAAATGTTCATCAGCTGTAAAACTGTGATGTGTCATTTGTTGATACAATATATGTACAGTAAATTAATTATCAAAGAATTTATGATTTGTTTCAAGCTAATTATTTTTATTTTCACTTTTTTTTGATAACGCGTTTTTTATCATCCGACGACAACACTTGCAGGCTTGTCAGAAATTGCTTCAGAAACCAAAAAGTGAAAACGATAATTCACGAAATTATTATTATTATTATTAGTAGTATATATATTATTATATTATTACAAACACATTAGTACAACTGGTAAATAATGTGGAAGTTTTAAAATTCCATATTTTATTTAAAATAGAACGTAGATGACATATCAAATTGTTAAACTGAGAAAATTTATTATATAAAAAAAAAATTAGGTGATTTTAAATACTGCGACAATAACACATCTCAAAAAAGTTGGGAAAATGATAACTGTGAGACAACCGCTCTTCTCTGTACAACAGTCTGTAAACGTCTGGGTTGCGCAAGTTGCGCAAGTTGAGGGACAGGAATGTTAACTCATTCTTGTCTAATGTAGGATTCTAAGTGCTCAGCTATCTTAAACATTTTTGTAATATCTTCCGTTTTATTATGCGCCAAATGTTTTTTATAGGTGAAAGATTTGACCAGTTCAGTACCCGGACCCTTTTTCTACGCAGCCATGACGAAAGGTCTTCCCTTGAAGAGAAGTCGTCTGGTTGAGAGCATATGTTGCTCTAGAACCTGGATATACCTTCCAGCATTGGTGGTTTTTTGTCAATACCACACGCACTAATGCAACCCCATACCATGAGAGATGCAAGCTTTTGAACTGAGCGCTGATAACAACTTGAGTCGTTTGTATTTATTTATTTATTTATTTATTTATTGTTTAACGTCATTCTCAGCACCAGTGGCTATTCTAATGATAGGAACACGGTCATACTCAAGTCTCATATCATACGCAAAGTCACATATAACTACACAAGTAAATGTAAATATAGCGTTTTCAATTTACATAGCGTGCATGTTTTTGGACTGTGGGAGGAAACCGGAGCACCCGGAGAAAACCCACTGAAACACGGGGAGAACGTGCAAACTCTTTACAGTCCATTGTGACATGGTGTCCCAGATTTCCATAAAGAACTTTACATTTTGATTCGTCTGACCACAGAACAATTTTCCACTTTGCCACAGTCCATTTTAAATGAGCCTTGACCCAGAGAAGACGTCTGCGCTTCTGGGTCTTGTTTAGATACGGCTTCGTCTTTAAACTATAGAGTTTTAGCTGGCGGATGGCACGGTGAATTGTGTTCACATAATGTTCTCTGGAAATATTCCTAAGCCCATTTTGTGATTTCCAATACAGAAGCATTCCTATATGAAATGCAGTAGCGTCTAAGAGCCCGAAGATCACGCGCACCCAGTAAGATTTTCCGGCCTTGACCCTTACGCGCAGAGATTCTTTTAGATTCTCTGAATCCTTTGATGATATTATGCACTGGAGATGATGATATGTTAAAACTCTTTGCAATTTTACACTGTCGAACTCCTTTCTGATATCGCTCCACTATATGTCGGCGCAGAATTAGGGGGATTGGTGATCCTCCTCCTATCTATACTTTTAAGAGCTGCTGCCACTCCAAGATGCTCTTTTTTATAACTAGTCATTTTAATGACTTAATGAGTTGCAATCTGTTTTTGTTTTTTCCAGCCTCTTATTGGCCTTTCCCTACTATTTTGAAATGGGTTGCTGTTACGAAATTTCAAATGAGCCAATATTTGGCATAAAATTTCAAAATGTCTTAGTTTCGACGTTCAGTTTTTGAGATTTGTAAATAACTGCATTCCGTTTTTATTTACAATTTGTGCTTGGGAATAGGGTTTGTATTCTTCTTCTTCCTTCTTCTTCTTCTTCTTCTTCTTCTTCTTATTATTATTATTATTATTATTATCAACTTTTGTGGTCACAATGTTTCGCAACAGTCAAAAAGCACAATCATTTATTATTTTTAATGTTTGTTATTGTTCATTATTACACCACAAAGAACCTTAAATTATTTGCAAATTGTTTTCGAATATATCAAATGAATAATAATTTGTATTGTTTAAAATAACTAAAAAGGTACGGTTAATTTTGATTATATTTACTAAGCTGTTACTAATTACACACATTTACTAGTGTTAGTGTGTATGTGTGCGTATTATTGTGTGCCCACCCGTGCATATGGCAGTTAAAATTTTAATTTTGAAGTCGCTATTAATTTTTCGGGTGATTTTTTACAGATCAGATCTAAGAAGATATTAATAATTAAAATTCTTGATGATGAATTATTCGATGTATATACAACCTCCAAATTTAAGGTGCTCAGTAAGACGTAGACTCGTACTTACATGCGAATAACTCACTAAACATATTTCCCCTTTCTTCCTTTGGATACGTGTCTTCTTTCGAGACACAATTAGAAATACCGGTTCGATTGTATAAATAAATAAATAAAATTGATGGCTGAGAGGAAGGTGATCAATTAAAAGATTAAGGGTTCGATTAGAGCGCCGCTCTCCCTAATGGCGGCCTCGTCAGCTCATTTGCAAAAGAAGGCTGCGCCGCGCGCACATCAAAGCTTGGGACCAAAAAAAATGCTAATGCGAGAGATGAGAGAGAGATGGAGAGAGGCAGAAGGAGAGACAGAGGGGGAGCGAGAGAGAGCCTTCTTCAATCTTCAATTAAGCGATTCTGCGATTCGAAAGGGAAGCGAGTGTGAGAGAGTGAAAGACACGGACCGGGCGCAACGTAAAGAGAGTCGGTGTAGAAGTCTCATTAATTCAAAAGGCTGTGCGTTTATGAGGCTCGCTCATGGAGGCTTAACGCCGAAAACAATGAAGCATCAAAGGGGACATGATGGGTTAAATAGAGGCTATAATCTAATTAAAATATTACATGCGAGCAAATAGCTCTTTGATAACGATCAGAGGCTTCCATTAAATAGATAGGTGCTCGAGATTTGTTTTAAGGGGGAGGGAATTATCACTTTAAAAATATAGAAACAACTTTACTAATCAGAGAAGGCTTCAAAGTGCATCTTTGTGTGGTTCTGATTTAGAGAATAGTGAATGGTTAAAGTGGGAATAATCAAACTAATAGACCGGAAGAGACCGAAAAAGCAGCCCCGTGGTGTGATCAATGCAACCAGGTGTGTACATAAAATAACAAGGAAATAAATTATATGAGGATCAGCAAAACCAGTACCATAGACTGTAACACATTTTATTTTAGAAGTAATTTTTACTTCTATATACAAAAATATATACAGTTAAAATATTTAGAAACACCAAAATCTACATTTTGGTGATTAAAGATAAAATCAAATAAATGAAGCCAATAAGCCTTATTTATTAATGTCAGCAGGGGAGCGTTCCCCGAATAAAGACAGCGGGTAGCATTTACATAGTACGATGCGTGGTTAACAGCCAAGTCTATTACCCAAAACTATAGTACAACCTTGGTAACACAATAGGTAGAACCACGTTGGTTTGAACCACCTTGAGCCCAGAGTTGCCGGGTGGGCACCGGCTGGCCCGCGACCCCGTGTGAATTAAGCGAAAGAAAATTAATATATAATATTGTAATATATAACAATTCTAATAATATAGAACGCTACAAAATAAAAGTTTCTAGCTAATTCCAATGCATTCATATGACAGATTTTAACCAGGTGTAGCTCAAAAGGATAAATGTTTGAGTCTGAAATGCGGCAATGAATAACGGCGCAACTTAAACAAGGAAGTATGGGTGCGAATCACGTACTCACTCACGTAGTAATTAAAAAGGATGGTTTGGAAATCAGAGATGGGAAATCTGATACATATTCCTACACTCAGGGGCATAGCAACAAATTAAAACAGTCCCCACGTCCAGCAGCGTTTTCGATATATTAGCGTCTGTTGGTGGCCTGCAACTGGACCCTATACAAAAATAGTGGAGTGATGGGGGTTACAGCTCGGTAGCAACAGCTTTTGCTTAAAGCTGCCAGAAAATAATGATCTTGTAATTAATACCGTAGATGTTAATCATGAAAGTGATCCATTTTGCAAACATAGTGGTTTGCTACCGAGCTGTAACCACCATTACTGCACTAATTTTGTATAGGGTCAACAAATTATATGAGCAGCCTGCACAGCGCCCGGGGTGCAACTGGGGTTTAGGTGCCTTGCCCATGGAGACGTCTGTACTGAGAATCAAACCAGGGACCTTCAGTTCTTAGGGCTGGATCATTAACCACAAGCCTAACCTCATGAACAACATGGTGCATTGATAGACAACATGGTAGGTGATGCAATGGACTGGGGTTTTATCCTGTCTATGGTTGTTCCTGCCCTTATGCCCAGAGTTGCCAGGTGGGCAGGCAAGGTAAATTAAGCAGGAGAAAATGAATGAATGAATGAATGAATGAACATGATGCAATGCTTTCTGCATGCTAAGAAGGCTGATCTGATGATACTAACCTTCTCACACACCCCTTTTTAAACATCATTTCACATTTCATTATATTTTATTTAACTATTATTTGCATTTGTATTATTTGAAATATTCCAGTTGAAAATCTTTATTCATTACACAGTAGAATGGATTGAGAATACTTCTTCTTTCGGCCTCTCCCATTTATCAGGGGTCGCCACAGCGTGTCAATCTTTTTCACCTCACTCTGCATCTTCTGCTTTCACACCAAATGGATTGAGAATACAATAATATAAAATGAAAATTAAATTAAATGTAAATTTAAATTATTATGCCATTGGATTTGGATTCAGACTCAAAATAAAAGCAAAAACTAAATTTACAGATGGATCTAACCTTTGTATAAATTCCCCATGACAAGTTAAAATGAACTACAGTGTGACTGTGTCTGTATGACCACTCTTAAATGCCTAGACATGCTCCTGATGGATCTCCTCCCAACCTGCATTAAAGAATCAGTCAACTCCTGGACAGTCTGTGGTGCAACAGGGTGTTGGTGGATGAAATGAGATATAATGTCAGATTCATTGAATTCTGGTCTGGTGAACATGCAGCCGAGTCCAGAACATCAGTGCCTTCAGGATCTGCTGACACAATTTAGTAACATGAAGCCATGCATCAGAAGGAACCCAGGGCCCATTGTACCAGAATATGGTCTAACATTTGGTTTGAGGATCTCATCCCGGTACCTAATGGCAGTCAGGATACCTTAGGCTAGCTCATGGAGGGCTGTATATCCCTTCAAAGAAATGCCTCCTCAAACCATTATTGACCCACCGCCAAACCAGTTATGCTGGAGGAGCAGAACTTTCTATAGAGCACCTCCAAACTCACATTTATAATGTTCTCAGTGTGAACCTGCTCTCATCCGTGAAGAGCACAGGGTGCCAATCGCAAATCTGCCATAACGTTTTGGCAAATGCCAACCGCTCTGCATCTTATTGGGCTGTAAGCACAAGCCCCACTTTTAGATAGTGGGCCCTTAAACTACTCACATGGAGTCGGTCTCTAACAGTTTAAGCACAAAAATGGATATTATTGGCCTGCTGGAAGTCAATGCTACCAGTAGGGGTGAGAGAACTGGCAAAATGCAAAATGACCAACACATCAGCCAGAAAAACATATGTGTACATATGTGTGTGTGTGGAGGGAGACATGATATCCCAGATGTGCTCAATCGGATTCAGGTTTGAGGACTGGGCGAAGCAGTCCATATCTTTAATGCCTTCATCTTGCAGGACCTGCTGACACACTCCAGCCACATAAGGTCTAGGATCTCATCTCGGTACCCAATGGCAATCAGGCTACTTCTGGCGAGCACATGTGCAGCCCTCCAAAGAAATGCCACCCCACACCATTACTTACCCATGGCCAAACCGATCATGCTGTAGGATGTTGCAGGCAGCAGATTGCTCTCCACGGCGTCTCCGAATTTTGTCACGTCTGTCACATGTGCTTGTGAACCTCTTGAAGAACCCATGAAGAGCACAGGGCGCCAGTGGTGAATTTGCCAATCCTGGTGTTCTCTGGCAAATGCCAAGCATCTTGCATGGTGTTGGGCTGTAATCCCAACCCCCATCTGTGGACGTCGGGCCCTCATACCATCCTTGTGCAGACATTTCTCACCGTTTGTGCAGACACATTTGTGGCCTGCTGGAGGTCATTTTGCAGGGCTCTGGCAGTGCTCCTCCTGTTCCTCCT